>BQNB010111765.1:0-22281 GCA_026074375.1 Tanacetum coccineum | reverse complement strand
TTTGAGAGCAATGAGGAGAATAAGCTCAACTTAGCTTATTGAGCTTAAAGCTCAGGTTTTAGAGGCAAGGTGCCAATTAGTTTCTAAAAGTTAGAGCCACTCACTCAACAAGAGTGGCTAAGGTCAGAGACTACAAGTCCACAGGTTTAGCTTTATAAATTTTAATTTTAGCATTTAACTAGCTTAATCCAATAGCTTATTGAATTGTTTCTTTTTGTGCTTAATCCTATTCAACCTTGATTAGTTAGGTTAGATATTCAAAAGCTTTAAGTTTTTGAAGCTAGAATCCAGTTAGGTTTAACTTCTTAATAATCTGTCATTTAGTAGAATAAGCTAGCTGATAAACTAGCTTATTTTTCTTAATAAGCTAGTTATTTTAGTGCCTAGATAGCTTAATTAGGTTAGTTTTAGACTGAGTAGATATAAGTTTTTGACAGTTTTAGTTTTAAAGTAGATTTTAAAGAAAAATTAGTTTGGACAGTTTTAGGTAAGTAGTGTTTGGGTTTAAGTGATTTTGACCTTTTGAGCCAACAAAATTCTGTCAAATCACTTTACACAGTTGAGTTTATCAAAGTGAACAAGTTTAAAACAGGTTTTAAAACTTAGTTTGTAGAAATTCAAAATTTAGAGCTTAAAAAGATGATCCTAGCACCAGGACAGTTTTAGGTTTAAGTAGAATTTATAGTTAAGAGTTTCACAAGTATTCTAGTGTTCAAGCTTGGTTAGTATAAGTTTAGATACATATAGTGAGATAGTTTATGAGTTCTTACCTAAGAGACTTAGCCTGCATATAAATCTTTGGTCAAGTATATCAGCAACAACAGTTAATACTGCTGTTGCTCATTACTTTTCTAGCCGACTTTTAGCTTTGGTAACTAGGATATAGAACTTAGTGTTCAGCAAATTTATAGTACTCCATTAGCTTAGTATAGATAATCTCTTAAGTTCCATTTTCAAGCTTTAGACTAGCTTTTGTAATCTTGCAAAAGTGGTGTAGTAGCAGCTGAGGTTTTTAGCTTATTTTCTTTTGATTTCTAAAGTTCTAGTTGTTTTTATCAAATTCTTTTTATCTAGGTTTATTATATGTTCATAGGATAGCTTATTTTTAAAACTTCAGCTTCTAGGAATTAGAAATAAGCTAGATAGCTTATTAAGAATAGCTTAATAATAGATATTAGCTTGAACCTTAGTTTTTTAAGATCAAGATTCTTGTTAATCTAGTTTTCATTTAGTTTATAACTGTTTAGAAATACTTAGTACACATCACAAGCTTCATTTAGCAACTTTTGGTTTTTATTTTCATTTAGAAATAAGCTAGTTATAAGCCAAAGTTTGAAAAAGTTAGAATTTTAAAAGATAAACCATAGTTTCTGTAACTCAGTGTTAAATGCTTATTTTCTAGCTTATTCAGTTGATAAAAGTTCAAAGTGCTTTTGTTAAAGTTGTAGAGTATAAGCTCAGGTTTAACTTTGTAGTTTTAAGTTTTAGCTTATTCTCATTTTTTAGATAAGCCAAAAATAAGCAAATCGTAGGGTCTAATTGGTACATTCTTAATAGTTAAGGGTTACCCGTTTTCACTATAGTGTAACATTTAGCTAGTTACCCCGCCTACCCTTTACTTTCTATTGTTTCACTTTCTACCCTGTCTTTTTAGTAAAATGAAATAGTTTTTATATTTTTAATTTTAGTTTAATAAAATTAGGGTTTATATTTTAATTAGTAAAATTAGGGTTCAATTGGTTTATAAAAATTGGGCATTTTTGTTCCATTAAATTTCTGCACCTTTTTAGTAGTTAAAAACCATTTTTCTTTATTTTTCCAGTTAAATTTGTATTTTCTAGAAATTAAAATAGATTTTAAGTAATTTCTTTTTCTTAAAAAATTCATAGAAAATAGAAAAATGTTTGGAAAAATCTAATTCTTTTTGTAATAATTTTCTTTTTCATTCTAGTATTTTTGAAAAATAAAAATAAAATTTTAGTGTTAATTTTTAGAAAAAGTTTATTTTTAGTAATTCATTTTTCTTTAAAAATTCATAGAAAATACAAAAATAGTTAAAAAATTCTAATTCTTTTTCCTAAAATTTTCTTTTTAAATTTGTGATTTTTAGGTATAAAATTTGTTAAAAGTAGTGCCTTAGATTTTAAATTTCAGTTTTAGCTCACGTTTTTAATTTTCGTGCATTCAAATTTCATGCTAGTTAATTGTTTTTATATTTTGCTATTATAATTCGTAGTGTAATTCAAAAGTCAAAAATCCTTTATTATTCTTAACTCGAATCCGAATTATTCCCGAATCTCAATTCACGACTTCGTTGGGATACGACCCGAGAAGAAATACTTCCCGGTTAAAAATATACATATTGTGTTTTCTTAAGTGAGATTTTATCCTTTTATTTCTCTTGTTTGAGAAGTAATTTGGAAAGAATTTTCACGGGATTAATACTATATATATATAAATTTGACTAGTGCTCAAAACGCATACCAAATTTTGGCGCCGTTGCCGGGGAAGACGTGAACGATTTTTGAGGATATTCGTTGAAGTAGAGTTTTGAAGACCCTTCCTTTGGAAGTTACTTTGCTATTTTTGTAAAAAAAAATATATATATAAAACATTCATTAATTCGATTCCTATCGAATTAGTTAAAAAAAAGAAAGAATAATAAACAAATTTGGATACTAGCTATCCATCTTAAACCATTCCAATAAACAACAAAATTAATCGTGAGTTACTTGCGAGGTACGACGGACCTTTGAGTTTACAAACTATAAGGTGAGTTTAAGGAAAGGTGATAGCTACTTGCTAAGAAGTCATTGCGGCTCGCTAAGCCTTTCCGCTCACTTGTGCGTAATCTTGGAGACTTATCGTGAAGCTTGTAATTAACGGTTGCCAAAAATATTTTTTTTCTTTTTGTTTTCCTTCCTAATAAATACTAAAAATTGTAAATTTCCCCAAAAATAATCTTCTTAATCTCAAATTCTTCTTTTTCTTATTTTCACTAGTGCATGCGCACTCGTTCTTCCTTGGAATACACAATTCCGAGAAGACGTAATCGTCGACGTTCTCGACAACAACAAGAGGCAATCCCTATTGTTGATAAGTTTCCGATTCAAATGGCCGATGATCGACCTATGGCCGAGCAACTTCAAGCTCCCACCGGGGGGTTTGAAAGTGCTATAGTTGTACCACTCATCAATGCTCAAAATTTTGAACTAAAATCCTCTCTCATTAATCTTGTTCAAAATCGAATTTTTCGAGGAGGTAATGATGAGGAGCCTCATGCTCATATTCGTCATTTTGAGAGCATAACTAATAATCAAAGGTACCCGGATGTACCTAACACCACCATCAAACTTCTTCTCTTTCCATTTTCTCTTGACGGGGTTGCCAAAACATGGCTCGACAAAGAACCCCCGAATTCTATTCTTACATGGGATGACTTAGTGTCTAAGTTCATCAATTTTTTCTTTCCACCTTCTAAGACTACCAATCTTCGGAATGAAATAACGAATTTTCGACAAATTGCTCAAGAATCTTTCTCCGAAGCTTGGGAGCGTTTCAAGGAACTTCTAAGGAAGTGTCCTCATCACGGGTTTTCGCTCATGCACCAATTAGACACATTCTATAATTCGTTGAGCTATAATGATCAAGATTCTCTTAATTCCGCTGTCGGTGGCAATTTTCTCTACAAAAGTCCAACCGAAGGATTACAAATCATAGAGAATAAAGCCAAAGTTAGATGTTCACGGAACGCCGTGATGCGAGTGAGTACGAATGCTCCTCCATCTTCTTCTTCTTCATCATCTAACTTCGAATTCCAACAAATGGCGGCGGCATTAGAGGATAAGATGACTTTGACTTTTAGGAATGAAATGAATGAGATGAAAAATATGATGAAAGCTCTTGTGCCTACTCCCGTTCCGATTAAAGCGGTGGAGGAAAGGTGTACTACTTGTGGTAGTAATCATAGTTATAATGTGTGCCCAATGAATAGAGGAGCTTATGACTACCCGGTCTATCATGACAATTTTCAAAAATTCCAACAAGCCGCTGCGGTTGGTGGTTTTGTTCAAGGGAATTCCGGGTACTCTCCTTCTAGTGTGGCTTCTTACACAAGACCACCGGGTTTTACTCAACCCAATCCCCAAACTTCTAGACCTAACTAGGATACAATGGGAAAACATAGGGTATAATGGACTAGGAATGTGAACCAAACCCAATCAAGTTAAAACCATGGAGCTACTAGGGCTTAACCAAACAAGCTCAGCTTAGCAGCTCCTGAGTACACAAGTTACGGTGACTTTATTCTACATTTGGAGACCTACACAAAAAGCAAATGATGTTACTTTGAATAATTTGCAAAAGAATTTGAATGATTTCAAAAGGGAACAACAAGATTTTCAAAATGACTAAGGAAATTTTCAAAATATGATGCTTAACATTGTTTCAAAAGACAAATGGGCATTAACAATGCATGGGTTCGGGAACTTTTACCCAAGTAATTACTATTCCTAAATCCTAGAAATGAAGTTAAGGCTATACCACTAGGAGTGGTTTAGCTATGATGGACCTTTACCTCTATGCCCACCTCCTTATGTCAATCCGAATAATGAGTAGGCTAAGGAACCGAGGTGATAAAGGACAATGTGCAACCCGAAAGTTCAAATGTACAGCAAAAAAAAAAAATGTCAACCTAGGGTAGACCATGGGAAAGGGGAATGATACATTGATAAGTTTAATAAGGGGATGATGATAAGGAAAAAAGATGATTGAGGTTACGAGAAAGTCTGTTGCTGAAGAGATCTTAATTGATAGGAAGAGTTTTTCTTGCCTAAATCTCCACCAATCAAACCAAACAAGCCAACAAAAACTCTTCCATATCCTTCTAGGGTAGAGTATGAAAAGAAAGGTGAAAATGATAAAGTGCAAATCCAAAAGTTTTGGGAAATGTTCAAAAAGATTCATGTGAACATTACTTTGGCGGATGCTTTGGATCTAATGCTATAAGTATCAACCAGATGTTAAAAAGCTTTTGTCAAACACAAGGAAATTAAATGAGATGGCTATACACCGGTGAGTGAAAATTGCTCGGCGATCATTCTCAAAAAGCTTCCCGAAAAGCTTGAGGATCCCGGACAGTTTCTCATCCCGTGTACTTTTAGTGAGCTTAAATGCAAAGCCCTAGCCGACCTAGGTGCTAGTATCAACCTTATGCCATTCTCCGTGTACACAAAGTTAGGCCTTCCCGCATTGCAATCTACCCGGATGACCTTAGAACTAGCAAATTGCTCTCTTTGTGTTCCTAAAGGAATTGCTAGAGATGTCTTGGTCCCGGTGGGAAGATTGACTTTCCCAGCCGATTTTGTTGTAGTAGACTTTGAGTGTGATTATCGAGTACCTCTTATTTTTGGTAGGCCTTTCTTAAGGACCGCACGGGTCTTAATTGACGTCCACGGGGAAGAGCTAGTGATAAGGGATGGTATGGAAAGGATAGTTTTTAAACCGGCGGGTCGTCAAGGACATGATCCGTATTTGAAAGAAAAAAGAGAAGCATTGATGTAGAAGATGTATTGAAAATGTGTGTGAAGTATGAAATAATAAGAGGTATTTATAGGATTTTTAAAGGGGTATTTTTTTTAAAAAAACCACTCCCCCCAACGGCTAAAAACGAATACATTTTTAAAAAAAATATTAAGTTTGGTGTGGGTTGTTAGCCACGGCGCGAGAACCCTTGACGCGAGCCACAGAGTGATGCGCCGTGGGCTTTTCTCCCGCTAAGGCTTGGCGTCAAGCGATGGCACCATCACTCCCTCCGCTCTAACAAGTATATCATAAACAAGAAAAACAAATTAGTAATCAACTTTGATTTTACACAAAATATATTATATATACTTTGGACAATGTTCACGTACATAAATGTATTTATGTATGTGTTCAATTAAAGGGGAGAGCTAAAATATCGATTTATCAAAGAGCTTTGACTCAGTTGGTACCTATTTTTGAAAAAATCATGGGTTTATCAGAGAGATTTTGTGGATAAAAGGTCAAAGGTTCGAGTTTCGGCTTCTGCCTACTCCAGTTGGTGCCCCATTGAGCCAGGAGAGTTGCCGGATTTATTCCTTATAGGATGGACAATGGCTGATGCCAAAAAAACACCAGGTCAGAGTGTTCCCACCAATTCACACCTTATGCAATAGATTTATTATAAACTGCGAAATAATAAAAAATCTCAACATGTACGTGTTTCATTACAAAAGTTGTTCATTAAAAACTGGTACCTAATATAATTCATAGTTAGGGTAGAAAATGATGTGTTAACAGTGCAAGTATGTTATCCAGTTTATTGATAATCGCCTGTGGTATAACATATTGTATTTTTTATGGTGTGAATGTTTGTTATATAAATAATGATTATAATATTTAAGTACTATGTTACAATTTTTTAGCCCTTTACGCTTGATTAACAGAGATGTGATTGTTACACATTTTTTTATTAGATTTCCACCCTTAATTGTTCAAGCAAATAGACAATGTACTATATTTTATAATGCATAAAGTTAAGTCTTGATGTAGAACGAAAATTAACTAAGAAGAACCATTTAAATATTTACAATCTATTAATTAAATGTGCAATCTATTCACTTTATTAAAGTTTAACGTTTGAGCAATGGGTCTCAGTGGGTGACGTTGGGTGGTGCCGTTGGGATAAAGTGCTGCCTAGTAGAATTTTTTTATCCCAACGGGCTACAATTCGGGGGGGTAACAGTTGGCACCAGATAATATTGTGACACGTTGGTAAAAAAAAATTATATAAATTAAAAAATACACAATATTAACTTATATTACCTTAATTCAATTAATAAATAAAACTTTTCATAGCTTATATATCAATTACATTTTAAACTTAAAGATCAATAGAAAGTAAAGACATTAAAACTAAAAAAATACATAAGATAATTATTCTTGCGTTGGATATTTTGCCCGGATTCGTGCTTGTTGGGCCTTCACGATAGCGGCGTTCATCGGATCCAATGAGCTTGTGTCCATAGTTAGCACCCGCATATCCTCGGCTATCTTTTGAGATTCGAGTAAATCGACTCTCGCTCGAGACTCCCGCTCAAGAACATCTTGCTTCATCTTGCGCTCTAACTCGTATTGTTGTTGAAGCATTTCTTGAAACATTCCCGGGTTTGAAACGAAACTTGCGGTCGAGTTAGATGAACGTTGGCTCTTTTGTATCTGGTACATCCCGTCCGGCCTTGGCAAGGCGTAGGGGCCAAAATGCTCGGGGTCCTCTTCCGTAACCCGAATACGATTACGTCTTGCATTTGTCGAGTCGGGATTTTTCCACTTGTGCTTGTCCTTCAAAAAATTCCAAGCGGCCGAGTGTTTAAAATCATTCTTCCATGTTCTTTTAAACAACATGTGGCAACGTTCCATGAAATCTTTATCGTTCTCCCCGCTCATAAGAGCCGTTTCACACACAATCGTATTAAACTTTTCGACATCTCGATTCATCGGAGTCCACTTTCCCGTAATCATGTTCTTGGAACGATTTGGGTACTTGAGTCTTTTGGCTTCCTTGTTGTAAACATCCATAACTTTATACCAAAAAGTATCCCTTTGTTGATCCGCACCTTCTTTTGGATCCTCGGATACTTGGATGTAAGTCTCCGCCAAAAGCAATTCCTCACCGTCGGTCCATAAACTACGAGCTCTTTTCGGGGCCTCGTCTTCGTCTTCGGTTGTTGGTTGAGTTTTTTGGGTTTTCTTCGTCTTCGTCTTCGCCACTTTCTTCACTTTCGTTTTTTTCGACGTAGGGGTCGGGACCGGCTCTTCTTCTTCATCGTCTTCGGTTTCGTCAACAAGGTGAAAGGATTGTTGGGAGGATCTTGGTTGTGATTCATTTTGGTTTTATTGTTGTTGTTGCGAAAATGTTGAATATTGTTGTTGTTGTTGCATTTTCCATTGAGAAAATAAAGAGAAATCGTCGGGATTCATGTATGGGTTTTGTTGAGAAAACGTGGGCAAGTAAGGTGTTTGGGTGTTCGGATTCGAAGACGAGCCCGGATTGTTAGCCGGATTCAAAGATGACCCGATCATTTGGTTCGAAGGGTCGTTAAGCATTCCGGTAATCCAAGGGTTGTTGGGATTCATTTTGTTGAAAGAAAAATTAGAGAAGTGAAGATTTATGTGTTATAAAATGTATTGGAAGTGTGTGTGAAGTATTAAATAATAAGGAGGTATTTATATGATTTTTAGGGGGTAAAATTTAGAAATTTTGGGGCAAAAAGACAAAAAAACGGCTATATGGCCGTTACATTCAAACACCCCAACGGCTATCTTTTTCAAAAAAAAATTTATTTTTTTTTTGCTGGTGGTGACGACGCGACAACGAAAAACGCCACCGAGGTAACGGTGCGCCAACCGTTTACTGGCGCCGTTGGCGATGGCACCAGAAACGGCGCCACCGTACCTCCTTCTCTTAGAGTATTACGTGGATAGACAATTTTCTTTCTCCTTCCAGCTAGTTAATGATAAATAAACGAGAGTTACACATTAACCTTTTATATAAAAAGTTATCTAAAGAGTGTTTTAGTGAAACCAATGTAGATTATTGCATACTTTAATTTCCCAAGTGGCATAATAGTGGAGGGTGACCTACGTTGTTGGCTCACCATTGTGCGAATTTGGTAGTAACTGCACCACCGTAGGTTGCCGGCGGTGGCGTCATTGGTACCATCGTCGGGTATATGACATGCGTTTTTTGTATTTTTTTTATTTTTTTTTTCAAAATTTGAATTGGGAGGAGCGTGTTTAAATGGTAAAATTTCAAAAATTACTCCCTTTTCACATATAAATACCCATTTTTCTCAAACACAATACATATAATCAACAAAACTCAAAAATAAACTATCATTCACTCTATTCACACAACAAACACTATGGCCATCGACCCAAAAGATGTGCAACGAAATATCATTAGGACGTTACGTGAAGAACTACTAGCAGATGTGACACTGGCAAACAATTTGTTGCTCGAGTTGAATCGCTATCTTGATCAACTCAGGAACCGTGATCCACAAATGTTGAGGCTGGAGGCGCTGGGAGACCATCCCCTAATCAAGTTCGGTGTGAATACTATGGATAAGTCGGCACGCGCCGATACGATGAACTCTCAAAACTTGATGTCGACTAGAACCGATTTGATGAGAACCATTGCTGAGAAGGAAGAACTCCTTAAGAATTACAGAGCAATGTAGCTCGAATCATGTTTTAGTTTTTATTTCATATGCTTATGTTTTGTAATTCTGTATGCTTTATGTATTCTCGTATTGTAATATTTGAAGTTTTAATGAATAAAAAGTATTTCCTTACAAGAAAGAAAAAAAATGGTACGAATAACATGTTAGTGGTACGTTGTGGGGGAGGGTGTTTTACTTATTAGTGTGTTATTGGGATGGTAATGAGGTGTGTCGCTGAGAGTGCTCGGTGGCCCAAGCCGTTCGCACGTTATTAACGATTTTGGGTACCAATGGCGCCGTCATAGGTCACCGCCCATCGTGTCATTCGCATGTCATTGGTACCAATGCAATAACCCTCACATTCGTTATTTGGTTTTTTTTCTATGAGTGAGTAGGGGTATTTTTGGTGGCGTTTTTGTAGAACTCATAACATGTTATTTTTATTTTTGTTGGGGCGGGGGTGGGAGAGGGGATTTTAGTTATTGATGTGTTATTGGAAGGGGGATAAAGTGACGTTGAGGTAACAAACGAATTAACATGTTATTCGTATTCGAGTCACCTAGCTCTCTGATGTGGCATACCAATAATATGTTATTCGCATTCGTAATCGGGTCACGTAGCAATCTAAGATTGAGAGTCAAATTTAGCTTTATTGGATTACTTCTATTTTGTAAAGCATAAAAAAATATTTAAAAAAACGCTTGCTTTAAAAAACCCCGTTTACTAAAAGATTTTTTTTTTGAACGGCGATATTATTAGAAAACTAGCAAGGAGCTAGAAATTATAAGATAATAAGGTTTGGATTTTTAAGCCAATCATTCCAACTAAATGAGGCTTTACTTCTATACATACACCAATAAAAAGATTTAGCAATAACATCGTCAAAGAACACCGCTTTATTGGGAGCCTTGGCTTCAAATATCTTCTGATTCCGGTACCACCAAAGAAGCCACCACATCACATTATACACACCTTCGAACATCAGTTTAGTCTTACCAGGAAGACGAATATTGGTCACCCACACTTTCCAGCTAGCATACGAATCGAATTCAGAATCCGGAACGTCCCACCACCTGTTAATAAGATGGCTAACTTTCTGTGCCATTTCACAAGTAAAAAACAAATGATTAGTAGTCTCCACCCCTATACCGCAATTTACACAGATAATGGAGTCAATTTGGATGCCTCGTCTGGATATGTTAAACTTGGTAGGCAACGCATTCAACATAACCTTCCATGCATGGATATTTACTTTATTAGGAATAAATCGAATCCAAGTAGTTTTATGATCCCCACCTATGCAAATCTTATCATCGATGAACTGCCTAACCGAAGCCACAGTGAACTCGCCAGAACTATTCCTCGTCCACATCCATCTATCCGCCATGGGAGCACGAATAACCTGATGCATCAACGCACTGAATTCGCCAAATTGCGAGAACTCAGCACCTCCTCTCGGATATCTACGAAACGAATCTGATAAATTAGGATGAGCCAGCTTACCTCCAATAGTAATAGATTTGCACATTTCCAAGGCGTATACCCGAGGGTATCTGAGTTTAAGAATGCCACCCTCATGCCAAGGATCCTCCCAAAGACGAATAGAATCTCCATTCCCCATTTTGATTCTCAAAAACTGCATCAAGTCAATGCCTTTATTTGCCAACGCATTGACTTCAGTAACAATACTAGACCAGCAAGATTTCATACCCCCTTTACTGTTTGAACCAAGATTTCCATCCACCCCATGTATAGCTTTAATAACCTTAGCCCAAAGCGAAGAACCTTGCGTCAAGAATCTCCAAATCCATTTGAACAAAAGACCCCTATTTAACGCATAAAGACTCGAAACTCCAAGACCACCTTTATCTTTAGAAGCAATCACTTTGTTCCAATTAACCCATGAAACCTTCTTGCTAGAAATGTCGTGCCCATTAAAGAAATGACTACGAATTGATTCAAGAACTTTTAGAATACCTGAAGGAACTTTGAATAAGGACATGTGGAATATAGGCATTGAACCAAGAACCGATTTAACTAAAGTAAGTCTTCCTCCAATCGATAACATCTTCATCTTCCATTTAGAAAGACGTCTCCTAACGCGATCAATCGTATCTTTCCACCTCGATAAACGGTGCATATCACCACCCACCGTGGAACCAAGATACATAAAAGGGGCTTTAAGGACCAAACATCCAAGATTTTCCGCGGCACGATTAACATTATCATTATTAACATGTATTCCCATAATCTTACTCTTGGACATGTTAATTTTAAGCCCGGACGCCAAATAAAAACATTCCAATACATAAGTAAGAGTAGAAATATTACGATCACTCCATTGGCCAACAAAAACCGCGTCATCCGCATAAAACAAATGAGAGATGTTTACCGTGTCATGAAGCTTAATACCATGAAATAAACCCTCATCGACAACTCGTTGAAATGAAAGATGCAGACTTTCCATAATCAAGATGAATAAGAAAGGAGATAACGGATCTCCTTGTTTAAGCCCTTTACCAAAAATAAATTCATCCGTAGGACTACCGTTGATAATAATTGATCCTCTCGAAGAATGAAGACAACATTGAATCCATTTCCGCCACTTCTCTCCAAAACCGAACTTACTTAAAACCTCATCAAGAAAATCCCACCGGACCGAATCATATGCTTTTTCGAAATCAACCTTGAAGATTAAAGTTTGTTTCTTTTTCGATTTACACCATTGAAACAATTCATTAATAATAAACGGTCCATCTAATATCTGTCTATTAGCAACAAATGCCGACTGGACCTCATTCACTAAGCCACCCAAAACGTTAACCAGACGATTCGTCAATATCTTGGCAATAATTTTGTATAAACTTCCAATGAGGCTAATGGGTCTAAAATCCTTGACAACATTTGCATCCGGGATCTTAGGAATCAAAGCAATAAATGAGGAGTTGCACCCTCTAGGAATATCAGCATACGAAAAAAAATAACTAACCGCATCGATAACATCCTTTTCCACAAGATACCAAAAATGACGAAAGAAGCCGAAAGTGAAACCATCAGGCCCCGGAGCTTTGTCCGTACCACATTCCCATACAGCTCTCTTAACCTCATCCTTAGACACCTCCGCCTCCAAGTCATGCATCTGATCCGAATTAAGCCTGTTAGGAAACTCCATACAAATTTTAGCACGCCGATTACCTGGTTTGCAAAAACGTTTGCTGAAGTGGTCGAAAAATTCTTTCTTCACGTCTTTCGGTTCATCAACCCACACACCATCCACCAGAACCCCCCGGATACTAAGATTGTTGCGTTTTTTATTAAGCATGCCGTGAAAGAATTTGGAATTCTCATCCCCTTCAACTGCCCATTTAATTTTCGTCTTTTGAGCCATTTCTAAAGAGTCAATTTCATCACATTTACGAATCTTGAGAATAATCTCCGATCTAATCCGAATATCCTCTTCTACCCCTTGACCACTATCAATAATCTGGTTAACAGCTTCAAGGTCTTTTTTGAATTGAACTTTCACATTTTTCCTACACGACATATTATTTTTATTCCAATCGCGAATAATGTTCTTAAGGTGTTTGAGCTTACCCATCAAAATCTTCATAGCATTCGAGTCAATACTTGGGCTGTTCTTCCATGAATCTTCCACAAGTCCACAACCATCATATATCTGTGGACTTCAAACAGTTAGTATTCATATTTGACATGTCACAATATCTTATGAAACATACTACACAATTAATATATTGATTTAAGTATGTAACACCCCCGAAATTTCAACAACGCAACGGAATGGTAACATTGGGGTGCTACTTCATAGTCCAAACGCACAAGTTAGGGAAAACGACTTCAAAAGAGACGTTTAAATAAATTTCACATTCGTTATATTAAAATCAGAGTTTACAAAGGATCCCATTTATAATGCAATAGAAACATTTTGTTTATTTTAAAACGTTTGTCGAATGGTATACAAGTTATTAAGCCTTCAAAAATATATCCGCGCGACCCGAATGCTCCCAATGCTCCACTAGCAAAATAGTAACCTGAAAATACATGCTAAAACGTCAACAATAATGTTGGTGAATTCATAGGTTTAAGTAAAAAGCAGTATTGAAATAATTTAAGAAATATTTCAGAAGAAAAGTAGCGTTACATCACAAGAGAATCTGAAATAGTAACTACTATGCTTACTAAAACAGTAGGTTGGTCCCAAATGCATTAAAATGCCCCTGAGTTACCTACTGCAATCACTAAAAGCATGATCCATAAACCATATTACCCTACATTTTTTATTATATCTCACACTACGAATTATCCATAGAATTCCATCTTGGTCTCGTGTATCGTCGCAAAAAATTAACCTTGTTGTGAATTATCAGACTCCCTGAACCCACTCTTTTTATGGTCCCTTAGGCAAGACCGTGGATATTTTCGAGACAGGTAATTCATCGATAAACTTCGGTCCACATCCTTTAGAACTAATGATTTCGCCCATATGATATACATCCATCCATTTTACTCATAACCTGCCCTACCTATTAACTACTTCCTCCAAGACACCCCAAATTGCACACAGTTTTTTCTCGGACAAAACCTGATCTTTTAAAGTGCCCGAAGACGATGAAACGATTCTCTATCTTTATTCAGTCAGAATCGCCTTTAGTGGCAACTGACGTCATTCATAAACATTATCCTTGTAACTTTAGTCTCGAATGCACAGCACTTAGGTTTGTCCCCCACAGCCTCAAAATTTGCCACCTCCTTATCCACTGGAGGGGTAAAACCTGGAGGAAATTTGAGGCTATTTCCCGAATTATTATCACTCCGATCAAAAATCTTAGGCTTATTTAAGAGTGTGTATAAACCAAACGGATCTTCTGACTTTGTCTTAAGATGAGACAAGATTTGCATCATCTCATGGATATGATCCCCAACACTGCGTCATCCAAAACAGTCTCCTGCACCACCTCCACCTCAGCTTCATTACCAACGGCATTCTCGAAATTAAGAACTTTATCGTCGCCCAGTATCTGATTATCGGACCCATCAACAGAAGAGTAAGTATCATCCACTTCATCATCATCCGATTCGTCTGTGAAGTCAGGAACCCCAACGACAGTTTCGTTAGCCCGAATCCAATATGATTTACCCCTATGAATGATTTTGAACTCTTCCTTGATGAATCTACCTGCTTTCATTTGAATACAAATGCGTTTGGAATGGTAACAAATTCTCTTAAATGATCATCAACAAACTAAAAGCTTCCCTATTTGGCTCGCAATTACGTCTAATGTTTCCCCGCACAACTTTAACGGAACCCTTCTCCAATTCCACCCATGCGATTCTTCCATCGAGTCTCAAAACTCATTAGTAGCGTTAATAATTTGAGAAAAACCATGATGCAATTCTAACGTTCAAACCTGAATGTTTGGTGAAGTCTCCACGGATAGAACTCCTCATAACGCCACAATTCCCCTATATAGTTAATGCTAATCTCCGCGAACCCCTCGTTGCCAATAGCCACTTTAAGATTGGCCATTGACGCGAATTCTTTCACCCTTCCAAATAAAGCCAAAGAAAAATCTTTAGCACTCAAACACTCATCACCAATCACTAAAGCAGCATCTGATGATGAATCATTGCAAATTGAATTTTTCAATTATAGCACGAACGCCCACATACGATGTAATCCCCTTTGATCTCTCATTTCTCGAGTCCAGCCTTAGGATTAGGATAAGACTTTACTTCTGATTGTGTCATCCTCCTTCTTAAAACACGTATTAGCCACGAAACTAGAGATTTCTTTGGAATATGCATGTTAGGCTTAATCTTAAACGAATCAACTCCAAAACGGTGCACAAATTGTTCACCAATCTCTCAGAATTAAATACATTAAGAAATCGAACAAAACCAAAACGATTACCATTCTTATCTCTTTTAAACGGAATAAAGGAATCCACTGCGTGCCCATATTGTTTGCACGCGTGGAATAAATCCTTTGCCATTACGAAATCAGGAAGATTAGATACAAAAACGGACGTGGATAACCTAGCCACGTCATCCTCCTTTGAACGAAACTTACCCATATTCTTCATAGGAATGCGATTCTTACGGCGAACTTCGGTCCACCCAATATACCTCATGATTTGGATTGAAGGGAGACCTAAGGAAAAAAGGAAACAGAAATGGAGTCGATTTTAATAGAGGAGATCAGATCTAAAAGCCCTAGAAATCAAGGATAAGAAAACGCCTACTTCAAAATAAAGTAAAATCTTGGTGGACGGATCAAAAAGCTAGTAAATAATCATCATTTGTAATCACGAATTGTGATTATATCGAGCATAGATGTTTCACATGTTAGCTAATTTTTATTTTTCCCATTGTTTTCTTTTTCTTTTTTTTCTTTTTTTTTCTTTAGGTTAATGATAATCAACAAGCAAAAGAACCCGCGCGTTGCGGCGGGGCTAATTTTTTCCCCAATAATTTTTTTTTACGTTTCGGGGTTTTTTTTTGGGCGATGCGTTATGGCGGGCTAATTTTTAATATTTTCTTTTTTTGTATGATTCGGAGAAAAAAAATTGCGTTGGGACGGGCTAATTTTTTCCCGAATATTTTCTTTTTTTGGGACGGTTTTGTAAAAAATTTTACGGGAATTTTTGTGTAAGAAAATCGTAAATAGTTAAAAGGTGAGGGTCCATTTTGTATTTATTTTTTACTTTGGGCCAGATTTTAGGCTATTTTTGGCTAATTTTTTCCCGGATATTTCCTTTTTTTGTACGATTCGGGAATTTTTTTTTGCGTTGGGACGGGTTAATTTTTTCCCGAATATTTTCTTTTTTTGGGACGGTTCGATATCTTTTTTTTGGGCCGATGAATGTAAAAAAGTTGTGAACAATAAAAACTTGACGTGTTTTTTTTTGTTAATTTTTTTACGGGATTTTTTGTGTAAGAAAATCGTAAATAGTTAAAAGTTGAGGGACCGTTTTGGATTTTTTTTTTTTACTTTGGGCCAGATTTTAAGCTAATTTTGGGCTAGTTTTTTTTTTTACTTTGGGCTAGATTTTGGGCCACATTTTATGCGAATTTTAGGCTAGTTTGTCGACAAATGTGTATATTAGTAATAATTTTTTTTATATGGCTTATGTGTTGGGCCTCATGTTTAAAGTGTTGTTTTTTTTTTGCTATATGGGTTTTTTTTAATATAATGGGTTGTACGTTTGTGACCATATCGATTATTTTAAAGTTATTAGGTATCGAAGATGTTTCCACGGATATTTTTTTTATCTGAATAAATCGGAACTTTTGTAATATTTTTTTTCCTCCTACTTTGTGCATACAAATTTAAAAATCAAAAACAAAATAATTAAAAAAAAACCAAAATCGGGTTGGCCTAAAATGAGTGCCCGTTACTGTGGCAATGTGGCCCACTGTCAAAACGACAGTGGATTTTTCCTCCTACTTTGTGCATACAAATTAAAACAAAAACAAAAACAAAATAATTTAAAAAAAAAACCAAAATCGGGCTGACCCAAAATAAGAGCCTGTTACTGTAGCAATGTGGCCCACTGTCAAAATTTTCCGAATAATTTTTTTTTACGTTTCGGGGGTTTTTTTGGCCGATGCGTTATGGCTGGGCTAATTTTTAATATTTTCTTTTATTGTATGATTCGGGAAAAAAAAATTGCGTTGGGACGGACTAATTTTTTCCCGAATATTTTCGTTTTTTGGGACGGTTTTGTAAATTTTTTTACGGGAATTTTTGGGTAAGAAAATCATAAATAGTTAAAAGGTGCGGGTCCGTTTTGTATTTTTTTTTTGCGTTGGGACGGGTTAATTTTTTCCCGAATATTTCCTTTTTTGGGACGGTTCGATATCTTTTATTTGGGCCGATGAATGTAAAAAAGTTGTGAACAATAAAAACTTGACGTGTTTTTTTTATTAATTTTTTACGGGATTTTTTGTGTAAGAAAATCGTAAATAGTTAAAAGTTGAGGGACCGTTTTGTATATATATTTTTTTTACTTTGGGCCAGATTTCAGGCTAATTTTAGGCTAGTTTTTTTTTTTGACTTTGGGCCACAATTTATGCGAATTTTAGGCTAGTTTGTCGAGAAATGTGTATATTTTTAGTAATAATTTTTTTTATATGGCTTATGTGTTGGGTCTCATTTTAAAGTGTTGTTTTTTTTGCTATAGGTTTTTTTTTTAATATAATGGGTTGTACGTTTGTAACCATATCGATTATTTTAAAGTTATTAGGTATCGAAGATGTTTCCGCGGGTATTTTTTTTATCTGAATAAATCGGAACTTTTGTAATATTTTTTTCCCTCCTACTTTGTGCATACAAATTTAAAAAAAAAACAAAATAATTTAAAAAAAAAAAAAACTAAAATCGGGCTGACCCAAAATGGGAGCCCGTTACTGTAGCAGGTGGCCCGAAGTCAAAACGACTTCGTTTTTGTCCGTGAATGTGTATATTACTAATTAGGATTTAGTTTTAGAGTTTCGATGATCAGAGCATGTTAACTTTAGATTAAGGGTGAGCATCGGTCCAAAACTGGACTGGACAGGCCAAGACCGGACCGGACCGAGACTGAAATGGTCCAAAACACCGGATCGAAGACCGGACCGAAATGGTCCGGGTCGGTCCGGTCCGTTCCTATAAGGCATAATCATTGGGTTTTTGGTAAGACCGGACCGGACCAAAGACCGAATTGGTCCAAAACACCGGACTGAGGACCGGACCGAAATACGTTAGGTTCGGTCCGGTCGGTCCGGTTCGTTAATCTTATGTTTAAGTGTCGGACCGAAATACACAAAATTCGTAAATTTTTTTAAATTGTACTTTTTGATGTGCGGAAAATTGTTCGTTAATCTTATGTTTAAGTGTCGCGATTTGGCTAATGTATCCAGAGTTAAGGTTTTGAATAGGGGTGGCAATATGCGCCCATTCTCATTAACATGGGCTAATTTGGACACTTTTTGTTAACCTCGTGGGTCAAATGGGCACTCATTTAATTTTTGGATGGGCCACAATGGGCAGGTAGAGATACTTAATGGGCGAAATGGGCGGAAAAAAGAAAGCAGTTGTCATGCCACGTTTCAACTTGCTTTTACTCCACCAAATGACAAGTTACAATTAAATTCCACAAATTTGACTTTCACTTGACCATAAAATATATAATCTTTCACGTACAGAATATAAAAAATACTTACCTTCAAATTAATTAAATAATTTACATGCTCAAATTCTACTAAAAAATTATGCCATACAAGTTGTAATTATTCCGTACAGATGTATTCATCGTTTGTTATCGGAGTGTTTATGTATTCTAACAATAATTTTTTTTATTGTTTTAGGTTTTTTTTAAGAGATTTGTATAACATGAGCCCATTTGGCCCGTGCCCGTTTAAACCCGTGCCCGTTTAAACCCGTGCCCGTTTGGCCCGTAGCCCGCGCCCGCCCGGCCCGCCCGTTTTGCCACCTCTAGTTTTGAATAATGATTTGTGTTTCATTTTATGTAAAATTATTTTTTAAAGGAAACGTTTCCTTAATTATTCAATAATTTTATTACTTACAAAACCGTCTAAATTTAAGGAGTTAATTTGTTACAAATTATGAGGATAACATTTCATCTTTTTGTAATATTGATTTTGTAGTCGTAAAAAAATTGGAGTATTTTGGATTGAAAACCAATAAATCGAATAAATGCAATGAATTAATGAAGACAGTTGGAAAAATGAGGATTACGTCACTTTTTAAAGCTTGTGTAACGAGCCAACGAGGGAGTATCATGACCGTAATTATTACGGAGATATCAACGTCAACTCAGCATTATCTATTTAAGGTGCGTTTGGTTTATAAATTGGGTTAGATTTGTATTTAATAAAGGTTTAAGAGAAAGAAATTATATATTTTTTAATAACTTTAATAATAAAATTTAATATTTAAATATTATTTAAAAATAAAATTGCATACGTGTGTGAGAGAAATAAAGTGACATATATTAATTAATGTGTGTGAAAGAGACGTTTTAATAAAAACCCACTTAGGTGTTTTTATTTTATTTTTGATGGACCCTTTATACTACTACTATTTAGTAACCAAACTTACAAACTAAACTATATATTTTGGAATTAATCTTAAACATATGCTCAAAATGTGGCTAACAAACACCCCTTAGCATTTACAACCAATTTTACAACACGTACCACCAAAACGTACCTGAACATAAACTCAAATATACCTCACAAAAATCATTTAATAAAAACACTCTCACACACAATAAACTCACACGACTCAGTCGGCCGAATCATGTCTTATCCCTCTTGAAGATGCGTCGACTCAGGGTCACGTGACAGAGGAGGGTCGCCTCTTGCATGCCAAGGTAGCAGCGAAAACTCGTTCACGACCATTATTCCACATGGTCTAATATTTCCATCAATAAACCTTTAAAGAAAAATAAAATTATATGCATGTTATTCCAATATCATACTATCATATAACTAAAATACTAGGCACGTAATGTATCGTTAGTTCAGGCATATTCGACAAGTATAGTTAAAGCCGTGCTTTGCGTGCTTTGCTACGGGTTAATTTGCCATATGTTTCAAATTCGTATTTATGTTACTGTTTATTATATCATCAGTTACGATATATCAATTGATCTAAATTATACGTAGTAATTATTCTGATATATGTCAGCGCGTTACGGTGATATATTGTTTGATCTACAAAGTATATAACGAGGTTTTTAGACCCGCACTTAGCGGCGGGATGTCTCTATACAAAACTATTATTAATTTGACGAAAATATATCTTACTTTTTAGCAGGTTTAAGTTTTAATGTTATAAACTCCACTATTTGATAGAATCAGCTACATTGGAATGGCCGTGCACAAAAGAAGATTGGAAACAGAAGAGAAAAGAAGATGGTAAATCTTTTTTTATATAAAGAATTGAGTTTCAAATCGGTAGAAAGCCAAGAGCAGTGATAAAACATACTTACACAAAAAAGACAGGAAACGAAAGAGGGGATGGCGAAAAATAATTTGCACCAATATTACTATCACGACCTCCTCTCCGGTTTCCTATATTTCTTTAGCTAAGTGCATTTCATCAATAATTTGGATTTTTACTGATATGAATCTGAATTGCTATAAATAGCAAGCACCTTTTTTAAACGCAACGATATTCACTAACAAATTAGGGTTAAGGATATATATATAAGAAGTCTAAAACACGGTTTCTGCTCCAAAAGAATATAAGTGCAGAAAAGCTATCATCGTCGCCTTAATAGATAAAGAAATGAAGACCCTCAATCCACACTCGTATTTTTTTCAAATGCTAGAGTAACTTCACTTTCTCTTCTCTAGTATTCTCTAATACTTTAGCATCATCATTATCTCCGATGAATCCCACACGTGTCCTACAACTTCCACTCTAATCTTCTTTAATCCTTCTATGTTCAATGATCTTGTAAGATCAGTCGTCGCCATTAAGCAGAGGTTTTCATCGAAAGCTTTTACTTAATAGGGACAATTGATCGTACATGAACATTGAACAAGAGGTTAGAGAAGGAGTAGATGTTTTTACTAAGTTTGGGAGCAATTGATTGTAAAGAGACAGGAAAATAAGGCTCATATATGCAAATACATGAGTGATTTGAAACGCATGTTATGGCTGCAACTACAAAACAGGTGTGGTTGCCTCTCCAAGATACGATGTTAGTAAACGACGTTTATGAAAAGCTATAGATGTAGAGAGATGTCATCGTCACCTCGTCGAGGTTTTTTGACCCAAGTGTTGTGACAGAGTGGGCTGTAAAAAGTAAAAACAACACATATAGACTTGTGTCCATTAGAAACTAATATAACTTTACAATTCATATCTATTTCTACAAATAGACGATATGACTGACATATCAAATCGTCTTAAATATTGTAAGTAGTTATTCCATATGTACGAAAACAACGGAGATTGATGCGGCGGTTTGCAACACCAAAGTTTTACAACCCTCTGATCCTAGGCAGAGTACTGATCCTAGGCAGAGTACCTAACCATTGTAGTGTAGTATAGACAATATCAGGGGTTGATCATTCTCAATGAGAATAGTATGGTAGCTTAGAAATGCATGTCACCTAAATCTAGAGGTCGAGGGGTAATTCTTTTTTATTTATTATATTTTATAAAAGCAATATAAATTAATAGATTGAGAGATGGGGTTTTAACTAAGCTAATTAACTACTCCTAATTTGCAAGAAAAATAAAATTGGCGAGGAGGGGAAAAACATGTTTTATTTAGGATGAACTACTTCCTAGTCGCTCTACCTAATCTATCGTGTTGTCACACCCTTGCTAGTATAATGTGGAGTATTTCCTATTTCTTATTGCGGGTTCATTTCCAGAATAATCTAGAACCAAGGGTGTATATCTAGATAACCAACCAAATTGTATCAAAGGTCAAATAACTACCTACACCACAATCACAGTTAATCCACCAATCAACAACACAAATCACAAAATCCCTTGATCTATCCCTTACTCTAATTTTAAAAAACCTATGAAAACAAACTAAAATGGTGTAAGAGGTGTTACATAAGACGTAATAACTCCAAACCCAGAGATAAGATATCTCAATAACCACAATCAAAAAGCACATCATAAACAAAGAACATGAAACAAACAAAAGGTATTAGTAAACAATATCCCTACTAAACAAAACTCAACAATTCTAAATAAAGACTGAATAATGAACAAGAAAACCAAGAACCCCTGAATTAGTGTTTGATACATAACACCTTAACTTTCAAGATCGGCCAAAAGAAACTCTCAGATATAATTGATCTGAACTAAAAGTAAACAAATCAACACTTATTGATAGCAATAATCGTTCTTAAACCAAGAACTCCTGATTTTTAATAAACCCTAAAATTGAAAACAATAATTATGTTGGGATTAAAAGACTTTTTGAAGCTGTTTGGAAGTTACTGCTGCTAAGGTTAGAGTTACTGCTGCTAAGCATAACTT
>BQNB010111764.1:7500-13097 GCA_026074375.1 Tanacetum coccineum | reverse complement strand
AACCGATAGACAAACTCATCAATAAACTAAAAAACAAATACCCTGTGTAGACCCTGTTATAGCATCAAAAAAACCGTTCAGAATACAAAACATCATAGTATTAATATCTTATATACTTAAAGATTGAGTATACTGATAAGTGTAAAATACACATATATGTTTATACCAAAATTAACCCTAAATGACCAAAAACACACTTAAAATGGCAAAGATATACTTGTTTTTGTGTTTTGTGTGTGCAGGTACGGATAAGACAAAAATCACAAGAAAATCGTCAAAAACGGGCAAACACGGATACGAGAACGGAAGAGTGTGCAAGAGCCGGAAGCCAAAGTAAAAAAAAATCAACCTTGGTCAACCCTCAGTCAACCAAAGTCAAAGTCAACACTAGAAGACAAAAACCCCAAAAAGTTCCAAATCAGTCCTTTAAGTTTCAGAAATTTACACAAATGGTCCTTGAAGTATAATGGGCCCTAAACCTATCAAAAACAACACCCGGATCCAAAGCCCAAATCAAAAGCCCAAAACCCTAAGCCCATTTCCCTTTTATTAAAACCACAGGGACCATTTCTGTCATTTCTAAAAGTCCCTTTACACTAAGCTTTTATTAAAACAAAGAGAGGGACTAACGTTGACAATAGGCCAAAGTTTAAAAAGTTTTTACCCAATTCAGTTAGAAAAAAGGCACCAACCATGGTTACTATTCATCGTCTCTCCCAAAACACCACTCAGTCAAAACGAAGGGGCTTTTCACAATTGAAGGTTAATTTGGACTATTCAAGTGAAGAACAACAAGATGGCAAGGACAAGTTAGTCAAATCAAGCACCCTCATTGGCTCACTAATGCCACGTGAACTCAAAGAAGCACAAGAGATGATGATTTTTACATTGGAATTACTCACACAAGTAACACAAGCTGTCACATTAAAGGATTGCCAGCTTGGCAATCCGTGTGACTAGCAAGTGATCTAACGACTCTAATCTATTCTCCAATGATTGGATTAATGTATGGTCATGATTGATGGGAGCTTGGGCAGCAAGGCAAGGCCTAGAAGGTTCATTGAGAGGCTATAAAAAGGACTCACCTCTCTATCATGAAAAATCTTTTTCTTTTCCCGTTTTAGAGGGTAGCTTAGTAGATTTTAGCTTAAATTTAGATTATTGCAATTTCCTTTAAAATTCAGTTGTAATTTTCTTTTAAATCATGTAATCAAGTTTTATTTTAATGAAATCTAGTTTTACTCTTAAATACTTTGTCATAAGCTTTTTCAAATTTCACTCTTAAGCTCTTATTTCTTCTCAAATGTTAAGCTATTGTTCTAATAAGCTCATATAAGCTCTAACTAGTCTATAAGCTAGTAATTGAGCTAAATCAAACCTTAATCTACTTAATTCTTATAAATCAGTTAATACCCTAACTATTTGGACTTATAAGCTTTGGAAGAGAAGCCTATCATAGAAGGGCTTCTATGGACTTTACTAGCTTATCCTTAAGGATAAGCTAGAGCTTGTAGCTGCTCAATTGAGCTTATGATAGCTTCTGTTTAGCTGAAGCCTTTGTAAGTTTTCATTTAAATTACTTTGCTCTTTAATATCTAGTTAATATTTGTTGATAGTTTGAGATTTGCTTAGTTGCTTAATGCTTATCTACTTGCTTTATTTCAGTCTTATATCATCTCTTTTTTGCTTTTTTGATTCATCTTTTAATCTGTTTTTAGCTAATATAGTGTAGATCATAAGTTCTCTTCAATTTTGTCATAATATCATAAAAACTAAAAATAGTAGTGTAACTCTTAGATCTTAAGTTCTAGCTAAATTAGGTTGTTAATTGGTGTTTATTAAGCTTGTTATAAGCTTCTAGTAATCTGGTTTTAAGGTTTTGTATAATGAATTTTCATTTTATAAGCTTAATCAAATCTATCAAGTCTAAAAGGAGTGTTTGGAATAAGCTTGTTTGACCTCAAATAGTCAAATAATTTTGGTAAAATCACTTTTGACAGTTTGATTATCATGTTAGATAAGGTTTTAAAAAGGTTTTGATAATTAGTTTAGACTTTTAAGCATTTTGAGACCAAATCTTTTTGTTCATGCACCAGGGTATTTTTTTCTTTTTTTTTCTTTGCTTAGGAAAATTTGATCCAAACATTCTAAGGCTTGGAATTCATTTGTCTAATGTAGGTTTGAGCACTTGTGTCTCCTGCAAGTTGTTTTTGCCCATTTAGTTTAATGCATCAGCAGGATTATAGCAGTTAATACTGCTTATCTTTTAATCAAATTTAGGATAGATTAAATAGTTTTTAGCTTTCAAAAATCAATAGGCTTATAGATTACATATAGGTTAGTATAGATTAGTACTTGTTTTCTCAATTCTAGCTTAACTTGTCAGGTTAATTTAGCATTAAAGTTCATCAAAATTCTAAAAAGTCCAAAATCAGTAGTAACTTAGTTTAAGCTTTTAAATTGGAAACTTAGCTTATAGTAGTTATTTTAATAATTTGGATTCATAGCTTAGTAGGTAATTGTTAAGTTCTCATAAGCTCAGCCTCTGTCTCAGCTTATTGAGCTTATTGGCTTATTTAGATTTTGAGTTCTAAGTGTCTAGTTCTGAGTTAGCTGTTTTGATCTTTGGTTTTAGTAAGCCTTAAGTGTTTTTAGTCATAGTAGCTTATCATTTTTAGCTTATGCACATCATTAGGATTCTAGAACAGCTTTTGGTTTGAAAAATGAGCTTATATTAAAGCTTGTGCAAGCTTATAAGTCCAAACAAGCAAAAGTGAGCTTAAACCCTCACTTACTGTAACAGTGATTTCAAAAGCTCTTTTAGAGCTTAATCTTGGTTTTCAGCTAAAGTTGTTTTTATAAAAAATGCTTAAAAATATGTTTCCTTTAAGTTCTAGTATTTAGTTTTTGCAAAAAGTGAAAAAGAAAAAAAATAGCAAAAAGGTGCTAAGCACCCTTCGAACCCAGGACCTCAAGCACACAACACACACGACTTAACACTTGTGCTACAATAGCTCATCCAACCACTTCTCCCTTCATTTAATTAATAAACCCTTTTTCATTTCCTTTTACTTTAAAAAGCCGCAGCTTCTTTGTGCTTATTAGGAGCTTATTTGATAAGCTGGGGGGTTAGTTATAATTTTCCCTTGATCTTTGTAGCTTATTGGACTTTCCCTGAATTTTTGATATTTTTTCATTAAGTAGATTATTTTTAATCATTTTTCTTAGGTTTTAAATTTCGAAAATACATAAAAATAGAAAAAAGTTTTATAAAAATACAAAAAAATAGTTTTTAGTATTAGAATAAATATTTCTAGGTTTACATTCATTAAAATCATTTTTCTTAATTTTTAGGACTTAATTTGCTATTTTCTAGGATTTAATTAGATTAAATTCGTTTTTAATTCATAATAAATTCAAAAATAATCAAAAAAAATTGATTGTAGTAAATTAATATAAAATATATAATATTCCAAAAGTGCAATTAAGAACTTTCCCAAAGTCTCTCTTAAGAAAAATTCACTCTAAGAGATATATATATAATTTAATATAATACGTATAAAACCGGGAAGTATGCTTTCCCGGGTCGTTTCCCCAACGACTTATGAAATTGAAACCATGCCTTAGTTTGGATTATGATTTGAATAAGAGCAAAGATTGATTTGGTTATCTATGGTTACTAAATAAAAGCAACAAATAAAATAAGCATACAAAACCAATTAAACACTTAAAACAAATAACGGGAACAATTAAAAGGCGACAAATAAGCAAATAAGACCAAATTAATCCTTAAAAATGCAAACTAAAATTTTAAACCTAGAATAGGACAAAAGAAAATTTTAGGAAAAAGAAAAATATATTTTTTTGATTATTTTTGAATTTATTATGTATTAAAAACTAATTTAATCTAATTAGATCCTAAAAAATAGCAAATTAAATCCTAAAAATTAAGAAAAATGATTTTTAAACTTAGAAAAGTCTAAAATAACATAAAAACTCAGAAAACTTATTTTTAACTATTTTTAAAATTAAAATCCTATTTTTGAAATTAAAAATAAAAGCTTAAAAATGAAAATTAAAATTTAAAAGATGTAAAAATGATTTTTCTTAATGTAAAACTAAAAGTACTTTTTATAAAACTAAAAAAACTATTTTTAGTAATTTTCAGAAACTTTTTTATATTTTTTATGAATTTTCTAAAATTACAACTTTTGAAAATTCCTAAAAAATAAACTAATTAAAAGAAAAATGTGAAAAATTCAGGAAAAATATAAAATGCAACAAAGAATACTAGAAAAATAAAAGTCACAACTCAGCTTATCAAATAAGCTGAGAAAATAGCTTATTTAGCTACGGCTAATAGCTTATGATGACTACTATCTAATTTTAATAAGCCACTTAACCTAAGAACACTAAAAGCTAATTTTATTTGAAGATAAAAACAGCATACTCAAGAATGAACTTACAAAGCTTAAAATCAAGTTAAGCACAAAAGCTTAATAATCAAAGACAGAAGCTAAGCTTATAGAGAATAATCTAGCTACTTATAAACTATGAGTTCAAGTAATAAAAACAGGAACTATAAGCTAAAATTCTAAAGTTAAAAGGCTAAACTAGTTACTTCTGTTTTTGGTCTTTTTGGATTTTAAATGACATTTTAAGCTAAAATGGACTAAGTAATTAAGCTAAAAACTAAAAATCAAGGCCAATACTATATTAAGCTATATCTAATCTATAAGTAAACTGAATTTTAAAACCTAAGGCCTAAATTTTCTAGCTAAAATGAAACCTAAAAAAATGACAGCAGTGGTAAAGGGGCAAGCACAAATGCAGGATACCTTAAGAGGTAATCCTGCACTTAGACACTCTATTTGAGTGTCTGCAAGCACAAAGCAAACACTAACTAAGCTTATTAAGCTTTGGATCAAAACTTTGGCAATGAAAATTTAAGAGACAAAGTACCCTGGTGCTGAGATACTTAATTTAAGCCAAAAATTCATTTCAAACTTAAACTGATGCTACAAACCAATTCAAAACTTATTTATTGTTAAAATCAAAGCTGACTACAAAGCATTCACCAAATGGTTTTGACTTTTAAAGGTCAAACAGGTTTAAACCAAACACCCCTTTAAACATTGCACAATCCATTTTTTTTTGCTTATGAATTTGAAAACTAACAAGTATCTTTAAGAAACCAGATATATAAAATAACTAGAAATTAACAAATTAAACAGTCCTAAGCATACACATAATCCATAATCATTAAGCTAAACTACTTAAGCTATGTTTTTGAATTTTTATGACTTTTAAGATAATATTAAGCTAGATAAGATTTAAACTATTAAAAACTGAACCTAATTTAGCTAGAACTTAAGATCTAAGAGTTACACTACTATTTTTGGTTTTTATGATATTATGACAAAATTGAAGAGTACTTATGATCTACACTATATTAGCTAAAACAGATTAAAAGATGTAACTAATAAGCAAAAAGAGATGATATAAGACTGAAATAAGCAAGTAGATAAGCAGTTTAAGCAACTAAGCAAATCTACACTATCAAGTAATTTTTAACTAGATATTAAAGGACAAAGGAC
>BQNB010111764.1:0-2500 GCA_026074375.1 Tanacetum coccineum | reverse complement strand
AAGTTTATAAAATTAAAAGCTAATCTAAGTTACTACTATTTTTGGTATTTATGAGATTTTTATGACTTTTTAAACTAGATTATCCTAAGTAATTATGCTAGAAAATGAAAAGTAAATCTTAATCTATGCTAAGCTATATGTTAACTTTAAGCTATTTGGTTTAAAGATATTGTTTACTACAAAACAATTAGTTGAAATTAGGCTAAAAGGACAGCAAGTTGTAACTATGGTTACTTCTGCTAGTTGCAATATGCCAAGGGCCCAAAACCCAATGCAGGATACTCCTTGGTGCGTTTCCTCCTGCTGCTAGGACACACTAAATGGTTTTATCTAAATACAATGGCAAAACTACAAACAAAATCTAAAAGGGCTAGGATAAAATTTTTACAAGCTAGAAAAAGGAAAATAGTCCCCTGGTGCACAGCCAAGTAAAATAAGCTCAAACTTATTAAATTTTGAAAGCTAACTTATGAAAATTGTTTAACTACTAGTTTAAAGTGAATTTGAAACTATCTCAAATGAATTACACAATTAAGTTTGACTTTAAGAAGTCAAACTCTACTAAACCAAACACTCCCTTAATCCTAACAGTTTTTGATTGAGCTTATAAAATGAATACTAGCTTATAAAACTTTGATACCAGATAATAATTAGCTTAAAACAAGTTTAACAGCATGATTAAACAACTGAATAAGCCAGGAATCTAGGGTCTATACTATGCTAATGATATTTTTTTGGTTTTTTTATGATTTTTATGACAGATAATGAAATACTAAATATCTACAATAACTAAGCTAAAAACAGACTAAAACTATGACTAATAAGCAAATAAGACATAGATAAGCAACTAGATAAGCAAGTATAAGAACACATAAGCAATTAAGCAATATACCTATTAAGCAATTTTAAGCTAAAATTTAAGAACAATGAAATTAAATGAGAACTTACCAAGCTTCAGCTAAACAGAATCACAAAAATAAGCAGCTACAAGCTCTAGCTTATCCTATTGGATAAGCTAGTATAAGTCCATGGGATTCCTTCCATAAATGAATCCCCTTCCATAGGCTTTTAAGTCCAAAATTCAAGTAATTAAGTTCAGCTGATTTTAAGACTTTAAGTATGATTAAGGTTTTGAATTAACAAGCTCAATCTCAAGCTTATAGACTTGAGAGAGCTAATTAGCTTATAAGAGCTTATGACTTAAAAACAACTTATTGAAACTAGAAACAAGGATTTTATTAAACTTCAAGAAGGATTACAAAGCTTTAAATCTGAAAGTCAAACTACATTAAATAAAATTACATTCAATAGGGAAATTTTGCATAAGCTAAATGTAAAATTAAACTAAAAATTAAAAGCTCGGGACTCCTTATGTGTGTGAGGTTCGTGAGCTCTATTTATAGCCTCTCATAGATCCTTCTAGGCCTTGCCTTACTGCCCACGCTCCATCAATCATTGGAGGATGAATTTGAGACGTTGGATCATTTGCTAGTCACACGGATTGCCAAGCTGGCAATCCTTTGATGTGACAGCTTGTGTTACATGTGTGTGTTATCTATGTAAAAATCATCATCTCTTGTGCTTCTTTGATGTCCATTTGGCAGTAGTTGAGGACAAATGAGGGTGCTTGATTTGAAAAACTTGTCCTTTAGCCTTCTTTGTTGTTCTTCACTTGAATAGTCCAAATTAACCTTCAATTGTGAAAAGCCCCTTCGTTTTGACTGAGTAGTGTTTTGGGAGAGACGAGGAATAGTAACCATGGTTGGCGCCTTTTTTCTAACTGAATCGGGTAAAACTTTTTTAAACTTTGAGCAATTGGCAATAATAGTCCCTCTCTTTGGTATAATAAAAGCTTAGTGTAAAAAGACTTTTAGTTAAGGCAGGAATGGTCCCTGTGGTTTTAATAAAAGGGAAATGGGCTTAGGGTTTTGGGCTTTTGATTTGGGCTTTGGATCCGGGTGAGTTTTTTATAAGTTTAGGGCCCATTAAGCCTTAAGGACCATTTGTGTAACTTTTGAAACTTGAGGGACTTGTATTGTAACTTTGGGGTCTTTGTCTTCTAGTGTTGACTTTGACTTTTTGACCAGAGTTGACTGAGGGTTGACTTTTCTGACTTTGGCTTCCGGCTCTTGCACACTCTTCCGTTCTTGTATCCGTGTTTGCCCGTTTTTTGACGGTTTTCTTGTGATTTTTATCTTATCCGTACCTGCATACACAAATCACCAAAACAAGCATATCTTTGCCATTTTTAGTATATTTTTGGTCATTTAGGGTTAATTTTGGTATAAACAGATATGTGTATTTTACACATATCAATGTTTAATCACTCTTAATAAGCAAACAGATAAGTTCATACTTTATATACATTTTTAACCAATCATACTCTGCAATTTGTTTGTCTTCCCGCTTAAATTATAAATTCCATACTCAAAGCAATGTAAGTGTTTGCAACCTCTATCAAGTATTCAAATATAAGCTATTACATATATATTTTGTCTTT
>BQNB010111763.1:0-22281 GCA_026074375.1 Tanacetum coccineum | reverse complement strand
AGTTTTTGTCTGTTTTTGGTCATTTAAGCTCGTTTTTAGAGGTAAAAGATATGTGTAATTAAGCACTTATCAATAAGCTGAACATAAGCTGGAAAAGAAGTAAATAAGCTGAAAATTATAAAAATAAGCTACATCTAATATTTGAGTACAACTAAATTCATATCTTAATCCTACCTACTATAATCTAATAATCTAAATCATCTGTTGCTTGCATTATTTTATAGCCAAAAAGGTGTGAGGGTAGTTTTGTCCTTTCAAATAGCCAGCCAATAGGAGTTATAGATCGAGGGGCATTTTAGTCTTTGTCCTCCACCACCTCAAATTAAATTCCAATCATTGGCTTGACCTCGGATGCCAGCAAAATTATACCCCGATCCTCCAATGTGAGAATGCCACGTGGCCTTTGAATGCGTTAAATGAACGCATGCCTTTTACTCGATCTTAAATGAAATGAATATAGTAGTAACTTCAATGCCACGTGTAGGATGGATAATGGCCAAGAAAAGTTATAGTAGAGGGTCACGTGATTGTGTGGAATTAATTAGAGGTACGTGATCTGCTGCCTTATCTCTTTTTATAACTTGTTTCTCCTAAGCAGAAGTACCAAAATGGGTTAAGCTGGAATTGGGCCTCCTTTTCTTGCTAATGGGCCGATCTCTTTCTTTTCTCCATTTCTTTGTCTTGGGCCGGTATATTTGCACTAATAGATGGTCTGAGTCTTTAAGTATTGACAAGTATGGTTCGGTCCGACCCATATAAATGGAGTCGGGTCGGCCCAATAAGAGATGAAAGCACCGTCGGACTCGGATTTTCATGCTCTTTCCAATGGCATGCTCGAGAAATATTAACGACTTCGTCTTGACTTTAAATAATAAGCAAACTTGATAGAGTCAAGCCCGAAAATCATCGTTTTTGCTCCGTTTTCAATCCTTAGTACCTGCGAGACATAAAACATCAAACAAACATATTTGCAAGATAACTATCCATATTTTAGTATTTTTAGTCTGATTTATAGTGTTTTCCGGGGTATAAATGATGTGTGTTTAAGTACACATCAAATTCCCCCACACTAAGCTATTGTTGGTCTCACATGCAATGTTAATAAACCAAGCCCGAAAATAAATAATTTTATCCCCCTTTAACTTATGACCCCTCACAATCAAACAAGAACATAAAAGGTCCATTAAGAAGGTTCAAAAATCATTTATTTTGCAAGCACCCCCGTTTTAACCACTTATTCAATAATAGATGAAAAATAGGATAAAAAATTTATAAAATTTATTTAAAAGGCTTTAAGAACGGGAGTTTGTCATCCTTTATTTTTCACAATCCCCAAACCAAGCTTAAAATGAAATCACAATTAAATATAAGACTAGATGCTAACACTACTCATAAATGCTAATTGTGTACGCATAGCTACTTTTTGCTCCCTTATTCCTAAATCCTCTAAGGATTTTATAAATATTATTATTGTTGACAAATAAATTATGTCCTTATTAATATAAAGTAAACCCGGTTTAGATCATAATTAGTTTTCAAATCCTTTCCTAAAGAGACGATATGGTGAGAATAAGGTCCACATTAAAGTTATAATTTTACATGATTTAGGGTAATGCTTTTTATTTCATCTGAAACAACTCAACTATGAGTCCAGAGACGGAGGCTTTATTTAGATAACACCGGAGTCGAAATTTGGCTTTATTATTATTATTAATGCAACAATATTAGCCTTCGGTCCTTTAAACAACTGATACATCGGGCGTCCTAACCGACAGAGTCTGTAGTCTTATTTCGATCCTCTCCCTTAGGAATTTTCCCACCCCACCCCCCCCCCGCCGCCACCCCCCCCCACCACCCAACCCCCCCCCCCAACAACCCCCCCCCCCCCCCCCTACCCCCCCCCCTTTTTTCCCCCCCCCCCGACCTTTTTGATAAGCTTGCAACATCGGGACCAGTTTCCTAACTGACATGATGCAACAAACTTTTATCAGTCTCGGATTAACATTATTATTATTGTTACTTCCACCCTTTAAACGACTGCAACATCGGGCGTCCTAACCGACAAGATGCAGTGGTCTTATTTCGGCTTTGGTTTATCACATTATTATTATTATTATTATTATTTATTATTATTTTTTTTATAGCCAAATTTCAAGTCTTGTGGTCTTTTAACTACCTAGACAACTAGCGTGAACCGTCCGAATCGGTAGCCTATTTCCCTACAACATTGACAGAACCTCGATGTGTACCTTACTTTCACCAGAAGGAATCTCTACGAAGGGATTTAAACTAAGAGCATCCGGTGCAATGGCTATAGGACTTCGCCAGTCCTATGTGGCCTTCGCCGAAACCATCGCCACCACACCCTTTCCACTCGCCACTTCCATCGCCGGGCATTTTAGCCAATTGTGCAATGCAATAAACGACAAAAAAAAGGAATCCGAACGTTTGATAACGGATATTTCATTTTAAAACAAACTATTTTTTTATTATCCCCTTTTATTATTACTCCCCTTTTTCATTATATATACTCCCTTTTTATATCATATAACACACAAATCCTAATAACTCAACTTTAAAATTCTCTCAAAACACAACTAAAGAATATGAGTGATTCTTCAAACTATTCGAATATGTCCGATCTCGATGATATTGAAGACATCGAGTTGGTTATGCAACTTAACAAGGGTGAAAGTTCACGTCGTAGTCGTAAGCGAATTATATCTGTTGTACCAGGATGTTGCTTAAGCACGGCTGTTGGCCGATTATTTTGGTCCATCCCCAAAATATCCGGACTACTATTTTAGACGTCGATATCGTATGAACCGTTCACTATTTTTAGAAATAGTCCAAGATATTGAAAAATATATTGAAACACATTATCCTTTACCTGCTCATTTTGATTTTTTTGTTGTCCGACCCGATTGTACGGGTCTAATGGGTTTTAGTGTGATTATGAAATGCACATCCGCCATACGTCAATTGGCATACGGCACATCACCTGATGCATTAGATGAATACTTACAAACGGGGGAACATTGTGCACGCAATTGTTTAGATTATTTTAATATGTGCATTATTGATTTGTTTACGCCTGAGTTTTTAAGAAAACCCGACGTGAATGATGTTCGAAAATTATATGACGCAAATAATAGAATTCATGGGTTACCGGGTATGCTTGGTAGCATTGATTGTATGCATTGGGAATGGATTAATTGTCCTAAAGCATGGCACGGGCAATTTGGCAGGGGTGATAAAAAATACCCAACTATAATTCTTGAAGCCGTTGCGTCATACGATTTGTGGATTTGGCATGCATTTTTTGGGGTAGCAGGTGCGAAATAATCGATCTAACAGTTTTTAAATCTTCGACGTTATTTGTTACTTAACAAGACTAATTATGACTAATAAGACCGATAACATTCTTGTTCGACTTATATAAAATTAAGGCTAACAACTACGATTACCAGTTATGGTTGGCAATAAGGAGCACTCCACGACAGCCTGGATGAATTTTATGGTGATTAGATCACCATCGCCATACAATGGCATTATCGGAAGACCAGGGATCTCAGCGATACGCGCGGTCCCATCCACGGCCCACGGGATGCTAAAAAAAAGTACGCATATACCCAGGTACCTGTGCGGCAGGCACTGTCAGCAGCCTTCTTTCATGCAGTTCCTCCACCGCTTCTGCCTTACCACGAGCCAAGGCACACTTCACGACATCCCCAAAAGGACTGCCTGACCTCTTGCGTCCAACTTTTGTATCAACAATTATTATTATTATTATTATTATTATTATTATCACTTTCACCCTTTAAACGACTACAACATTGGGAGCGAACCGACTGGAAACAATAATCTTATTTTGGCTTCAGTTTATTACATTATTATTATTATAGCCAAATTTTAAGTCTTGTGGTCTTTTAACTACCTATATAACGGGAGCAAGCCGTCAGGAATCGGTAGCCTATTTCCCCATAACACTGACAAAACCTCGATGTGTACCTTACTTTCATCAGAAGGAATCTCTAAGAAGTGATCAAAACGAAGAATCGCAAAAACCAAATCAACTTTATTTATTGAAAATTATTTTTTTTATAGTTTTTAAGCTGATGGGAGCAAAAAACCACAATTAACATCTATGAGCTCTAAAGAGATCCAACTACTCCACGCTTAGCATCTAACTTATATTCAACTCTATCATTTTTCGTTCTTTGCAAAATTTTAAAGTCTTGCAGATGCTTAGTCACGGAAGGTAAGGGAAAATCTAGAATGTAAAACTCGGTCAAATCAAAATCTCCCTACTTCTAGCTTACGGGCCTAATTTCTACACATTTTAATATTATTTCTACAAATTTTTTATTTTATTTTATTTATTTATTTATTTTTTATTTTATATATATAAAATAAAGCAATATATTGGTTAAAACGAGGGTGTGTGGGGCACAGACAGGCACAGGTATGATCAGTTTTGATAGAAATCCCCCCATACTTAGAACTAAACATTGGCCTCAATGTTCAAAAATGTCGGGTGCTACCCCCACACTTAAGAACGAAAAAGGAAAATGCTTAAAATTCTAAGTGTGAAAACAAGCACGAAGGTCTTCACGATCATAGGGAATCCTGCAAGCAAAAACGGGTACCCACAAAACACAACAAGGAGAGAAGCACTCCCCCACACTTATTAATTACTAATACTACTACTAAACTAATATATTATTACAACTAAGAAAGATAGAAAGAGGAAGAGAACACGGGATGCCTCTCGAGAAGCACTTGTTTTTGTTCGAGTGTCTAGCTTGATGCCAGTGTTATTTCATTTTAGGTCCATGGTCAAATCCATCACCCAATGTGAGGTAGGGATGGTAATAGCAATACATCACCTCTGTAGATGAGTATGCAGCAAGACAAGGTGATGGCATATGATGAAAACAAAAAGAAGGGGTCTCCATCACCCTCGTCTTCCCACCCGACTGTGTCAGGGAGAAAAATGGATCAAATCTTTCCATTTCCCTTAAGGAAATTTCCTTAGATTCGGGAAGTGGTGTGACTAGCAAAGTACACTCATCAATAACTGGAGTCGACTCAGGGGGTCCAGACTAATAATGTCCTCAAACTCCTCATCAAAAAGCGGATTATCATTACATAAGGTAGAATCATCATTAAAGTCGAATAGAGGGTTTGAGAAAGTCGCATCATAAGATCTAGGTTTTGAATCATCACTGAAAGGCTCATCAGACATTCTTTTTGTTAAACTTGGATTTTTGACTAAATGACTAAAAAGTCGCTTAATCAAATGTCTAGGTAAGCCAGCTACATCCTCGTTCTCCATAAAAAATTCGACAACATATTCTCCTAGAGGCGAATTGATATCAAAATAATCTTCTGTAACATTAGTGGTGGGCAAAGGTATAGTAACAGTAATATCACACTTTAGATCATCACAAACTGATGTTACCTCTGACTCCCTTGGGATTGGGACAAGATCATCAACACTAGACTTTATGAATTCGTCATTTTCCCTTTCGGGAGTAGTGCTAATAACCTCATCCCCCATTAAGAGGGTATCGGAAGGTTCCTTTGTGAGTGAATCGATCTCTATATCTCCCTCGTCACTCCCCTTGAGATCATATAAGTCAATTGGAGGATCTTGATTTGAATTTCTAAGGCTCAACATCTCTTGAAGACGGTTCATTTCAGCTTGCAATTCTTTAATTTTAACTTGATTTAAGTTAAATTGTTCTTGATTCATATTAAATTGCTCGATCACGTGATTAAACTCGCTATAGGGGAGCGACAGAGGGGGTGTGAACTGAGAACGTTGGTCAAAATAAGGAAAGTCATAATTGTTACAAGGATTAGGCTCATAGACAAGCGGGTTCCTAGTTTGACAATCAGAGCTATAATGCGGACCTCCACGGATCTCACAACAGTCGAACTGTTGTGGCTGACTCAGAGAAGAATATGAAGGTTGGTCAAAACCAAAATCTTGATTGTAACAAGGACCCAGATCATAGACGGGTGTGTTCCCTATTTGAAAATCAAAGCCCGGGTGAGGGTTGCCTCCAGAAAACTCACACGAGTATGTCTCGTATTGGTGCTGTGGAGGTTGGTCAAAGAAGTTGGGTGTTTCATTATAAGAATAAGGATTTGGGTCATAGACAAACTCATTTCCGGATCCTACACTGCTACAGCCAAGACAGTTTCCACCATTAAACGGACCTCCACACCACGAGCAACCAAAATGGTTATACGAAGACATGTCGAAGAATTAAACAGATAAGAGGGTAAAAAAAGATAAGAATTAAATGAAATAAGAGGATAAAGGAGAATATTTTTGAAACTTTTTATATGTATATATATAAAAAAAGTAGAAATGTAAAATATTTTTTTATATAGATAATAGAAAATAATAAAAAGAAAGTCGAAATGGAAAATACTTTTTTTGATTTTTAATATTTATATAAAAGAAAAATAAAATAAAAAGGAAATATTTTTGGATTTTTATAATTTTTATAGATACGAAAACAAACTTTCAAAAGAAAGGATCTTCAAGGCACTAACTCGAAACAAAACGCAAAAATCGTACAATCCTCCCTAGCAGCGGCACCAATTTGATAAACGTCAAACGAGTGTCAAAGTAATCTATTAAGTATTTCCCGTTAGATGTAAAAATTACTTTATGAAAAGTAATAATTAATCTTCAGGATGTCGTATCCACGGCGAGAATCGAGTTTGAGATTCACGTTAATGTTTTTCGTTTGATGCTTGATTATCTTTTGGTTGGTTTTTGTTTTTAAACTAATAATAATAAAATAATCTATAATAAAACTAAGCAAATAAATCTAAACTATATAAAATGGATATGCTTGTCAAGCGAGGCGAAAAGATCATTAAATGTGATTAATAAAGAATTAGTGCTGTTTAAAAAAATTGTTTTCTCACAACGTTGGTTTTTATTGAAAATGATCCTTTATTTTGGTACAAATTACTCGATTCAATGTTGATGAATTAATACCCGTAAAAATATTATTTTCTCACAACGTTGGTTTATTTTGAAAACAATATCTTATAAAAGTATTAATTACTAGATTTGATGTTTGATTATTTCTTCTGCTTTTGCCATTCAAAATAATCAAATAAGAAATCTAAATAACCCGAAGATTATTAATCAACAAATCACTTTTTAATCAACACTTATTTCACTAATCGCAACTCACTTAACAAGAATATATAAATTTAGCCACTAATCATACTAATGAACAAATAAGCAAAGATAGACATGATAAGCAAATATAAACTATGCTAATTTAGAATTGAAAAGAGAAAGGAGATAGAACCCGATTGACGAAACTGATACGAACAAAACCGCCCGATTACATAAACTAAGTTAAATGCCAAGTTTATTTCTTATTTAGACTCTATTTACTTAATAGATGATAAAGTGTTTAAACTTTATTCTCTAATAAGTTAGTAAAGTCTAACTAAGCTCTAAACTTAGAAAATAAAGCTAGCTTATGAATCCTTAAGCTTTTATAAATCGGAATGGGGACAAGGCCAATTTGCTTCCACTAACAAATCAAAACATTTTAGAACGAAATGAATCAATCACAGATTATGTAACTTTCAACAATGATTTATACAAAACAATTTTCAACATATAGAAATGAGGAAAAAGGTAACGACAAATAAAATCAAATAATACTAGACTAAGCTATGACTATGTAAAGCAAAAATCAAATAAGCAATTTAAAACTAATTCGGCAACTAATAAGCTAGGACAATAAGCTCTCAAAACTACAAAGTGACAAGGCTTATAAATAAGTCGGGCTTAAAAGCTCACGCACGTCACTTGTAACGTTCAAATCGAGCCATTAGAAAAAGAAATGAAAAAGAGTAAAAGAAGATGAGTAAGACGTAGCTTAATTGTTTTATAAGCTTAAAACTGGATCGAAATAAGCCAAATAAGCTTATTCGAGCAAAGGAGATAAGCTGAGAACATAAAAAATCTTATACAATTATTATTCAAAAATAGCTAAGCTAACAAACTTATTATGTGAGTTTATTTAATCTGTGGCTTATTAGGTAGATAAAAGCACAATTCGAGTAAGCTAAGGAATCAGCTTATCAGTTCCCTTATTTATTATTCCTTGAATAAGCTGGTAAACAAGTCATAAATAAGCTTTCAGAAAGCTTATATTCGATAAGCTAGATTGAGAAGAAGGAAAAAAATAAGCCACTAGATCTAAACAAACGTCAAATGATTTTCATTAATAAGATAAAGAGTAAATTACAATAAGCTGGAAATATAAGCTGAACATAAGCTGGAAAAGAAGTAAATAAGCTGAAAATTATAAAAATAAGCTACATCTAATATTTGAGTACAACTAAATTCTTATCCTACTCCTACCTACTCTAATCTAATAATCCAAATCGTCTACTGCTTGCATTATTTTATAGCCAAAAAGGTGTGAGGGTAGTTTTGTCCTTTTAAGTAACCAGCCGATAGGAGTTATAGATCGAGGGGCATTTTAGTCTTTGTCCTCCACCGACTCAAATTAACTGCTAATCATTGGCTTGACCTCGGATGCCAGCAAAATTATACCCTGATCCTCCAATGTGAGAATGCCACGTGGCCTTTGAATGCGTTAAATGAACGCATGCCTTTTACTCGATCTTAATTGAAATGAATATAGTAGTAACTTTAATGCCATGTGTAGGATGGGAAAATGGCCAAGTAAAAGTTATAGTAAAGAGGGTCACAGGGATTGTGTGAATTTTAATTAGAGCACATGATCTGCTGCTTATCTCTTTTATAAACTTGTTTCTCCTAATAAAGTAGCACAATGGGTTTAAAGCCTGGAATTGGGCCTCCGTTTTCCTTGCTATTGCCCAGCATGCTTTCTTTTCTCCATTTCTTTGTCTTGGGCCGGTATATTTGCACTAATAGATGGGCTGAGTCTTTAAGTATTGACAAGTATGGGTCGGTCCGACCCATATAAATGGAGTCGGGTCGGCCCAATAAGAGATGAAAGCATCGTCGGACTAAGATATCCGTGCTCTTTCTAATGGCATGCTCGGGAAATATTAAAGACTTTGTCTTGACTTCAAATAATAAGAAAACTTTATGGAAACTAGAAGGGGGGTTGAATAGTTTACACATTTGTTTTACGTTTTAAAAGTTTACTTTTAAAAACGTATAGATCTGAGTTATATGCTCAATCAAATCACAATATGAAGAAGCAATAACTATCTAAACGAAAACTAGATAACAACAATAATAATGTAAAGAGATAAGGAAAGAAACAACCAAACCAAGACACCAAGATTTTTATAGTGGTTCGGCTACAAAGCACCTCTTCACCCTACTCCACTCCTCGAGTATCCGACTTGAGATTTCACTATGTCAACAGAGCGTCAATAGGCGGAGACAACCGATTCCACGTCCCGCTTAAGATTATTTTCCCCACACTAAGCTAAATGTCGAGTCATAAATCTTAGCTATAACCAATTCTACCACCTCACAAGATATACACAACACTAAGATCTACACTATCAGGATCTACACAATATCCGTATCACACAAAACACAAGATAATTACAAAAAGGTTTGGTATCTTAGAAGAATAGATGAGTAGTCCTAATTTAAAAGCACTTTGTTTCTTGACAAATACGATGTCTTCACATTGCACTAGAATAAGAGGGAAGAGATGAGAAGAAGGAGATTTAATCACTTTGAAAAACAAGATCTAAGTATGTTAGTGATCAGAGTTTTAGTGAGAAAAAGAAGTTTTAGAGAGAGAAAGAAGAGACTTAAAAAAATTCATGCAAAGAGGAATGATTTTCACCAAGGGGTGGACCAGTATTTATAGACAGGAAAAACTAACGATCACTGGTGGCGGTCTCGACGGTTCCATATATATAGAGGGGTGCCCGGTCAGGCCTATTTAGGGGTGACGCCACTAGACTCTGCTCCATTTTTTGTCTTTTGTAGGGAAGGTTGTATTCTTGTGTAGAACTTCCCTTTTGGGGGAAATTTAAAATTTCAAATTTTAAATTTTTAATAAACTTTTCTTTTTAAATTAGAAAATATTTTGTATAATAATTTTGTGAAAATCTTTGTAAAAATGTAATGGATGAGAGAAAAATATTTTCTTGATCACTAATCATGTTTAATATTTGTTTGTTCATACCTTAAGTGATCACTAATCTTAGAAATGAAATTTTACGATTAATAATTTGTAAACGTTTAATTTTATCGTAAACATTTTTACATTTTGGATATATTCAAAACGTAAGGAGTCGAAAAATATAAATAACGTGTTTTTAGACATTATTTGTATTAAACAATCTCTCCCTTTTTGATGATGACAAAAAAATAAACTCATTTTAAATAAAATTAAAGAATTGCCAAATTATTAAATGAGTTTGTTCCATTTCCTCCCCCTTTTTGTCGAATTTCCAAGAAGGGGATCGACGAGTTGTTGTAGAAAAAGAAAATCGCACAATATCATACTCCCCTTTTGATGTGAGCCCCCCTTGTACGGGTCACCTAAGATCGATCTTACAAAAATGATTTGCTACAAAAACAAAGTAGAAAATTAACAAGTGCAAGACAATATCTTTTAAAGCAATACATTAAAATTAAGTCACCCCAAAAGAGAGTTCATCTACCACAATAAACTCATACAATAGCACATGCAACTATAACATTCATGCAACATAAGATAAAACTAGAGCTAATACAAGATAATTAATCTATAAGGTACACTACATACTTCTTGAGATAAAGAGAAACAATACTAGATAAGTCCTAAATGATTCATGATTCATAGAGAATGACTTTTATTTGGGGTGACATGTTTATGAAAACATTTAAAGACTTTTTAAGGAGGAGGTAGAAAGTGTGAGGTGATTGCATGGTGAGAAGATATTCAAGATAGATCAAAACATAATGTTCATCTCCTCAACATTAGAGTTAAGAAAAGGTTTCTGTTGTGAGAGCAACATAGCGAAAAGTTGACTCGATGATAGTCATGATATTTTGTAGAAAAGAGAATGCCCATCGATAGGCAGTTTAGGTAGTGGTGAGCATGGTGGTGATGGAGGTGTCATGAATTGAACATAGATGAGTGATTGGTGTACAAAGAGAGTATGATATCCAAAGAAGGATGACTTTGAAGTGGTTGAGGGTTTAAAGGTCTAGGAGAAACATTCAAAATGTTGTCAAGCAAAGGGTTCAAGTGATGAGGAGAAGTTGGTTCATTTGAGGATGGTGGTGAGATTTGAAGTTTTGAGTGAAAGGAGAAGATGTGTTCTCATGCCTTGATGATGTACGATATATAGTGGTATTTGATGGTCGCATTTGAGGAGATTGGAGAATGAAGAAGTTGTTTTGTAAGTGAAGAAGGTGTTAGGTTAAATCTTCATCACTAGAATATTGTTGACAAATAGATGTCAAGGAGGATTATGAAGAGTTGATTTTCCTTTTAAGGATTAGTGAGGAAGCATTAGTGGAATCATGTTAGAATGGTTTGTAGAAGATGAAAGATGATGATAGAAGTGGGGACGATTCTTATTTTAATTAAGAGAGGAAAAGATTAAAGTTAAAAAGGATGAGAGTTGAAATTATGATTCCAAAAGTGGTTTAGCAAAATGCAGAAGGTTTAGCTGGGTCTAAGAAAGAATAGTCATTTGCACAGAAAATCAGGAGCCACAGTGAAAATTTTATGACTTCTGATGGCGGTCCTGTAAATACCTGGCGGTCCCATATATATTAGGGGGCCGCCCAGTAGTTATGGGGGCCGTTCTCTAGAGACAGGAAATTTTTCTAGTTTTCCTGATTTTCTGTAAATCATGTACAGAGACCGTTTCCTATTTTTCCCTTTTGTAGTCAATTCCAATTCACCATGAATCATCTAATACTTAACAATTAAGGTTATAAGAATAAACATTCTAAGCTCAATCAAGAAATCATATGTAGGCAAATTGACAATTTTATAAGCATGCATAATATAACAATAGCCAAAGTGTATCAAGGTGCATGCAAGCATGGGTTTAGGATGATAAAATTGAATGATCATCCAAGGTAAGTAATGTTGCCCGTACTTCATACTAAGATACTAATAAGTTGCATAAGTTTGAATACCTAAGCATAATAGATTTGTAAATAATATATATAATAATGTCATAAAGTAATTTCCTTAACAGCTCACTTCTTCATGTTTTTCCACAACCTTCTAAGACTTTTTCCGATTGACCTTACTCCACCACTTTGCACATACTCGTGTTTATTCTTACTTGACGGTGATGATTTCGGTTTGGCGGGTGTAAAATTGATCCAAGGAGGGTCAATGTTAGGTGGGTTTTGAAAAACGTGAAGAACTTGATTGGTTAACGAATTGACATAACGAATGGGGGAAGGGGTACTTACACGTGAGGTCCCTTTGTCATTTCCATCATCATCATCATTGAGATGAGATGAGGATGGTTGATCGAAGGTGGAGGAGGAAGTGGATTGACGACCTCTTCTCGTGCCACGATCCCTTTTAGGTTTTTGCTCTAGTTGAGCGGCAAGAGGATTCATGACACGATCGTACAAGACATAGGATTCATTTTGCAATTTGGGATTTTCACCAATGATGAAATCAAACAAGCGAGTTAATAGCATACCATAGGGTAGAATTAACCTAAGCTTTCTAGTAACCCCACTACCATTCGTTTTGCCATGAAATAGGCAAGATTGAATTTTTCAGAGTTTGCAACACAATAAAGCATATAACAAAGACATGCGGGAACGTGGTCCCGATTACCCCCCAAATAGAAAACATTTTCCTGAATCATTTCTTCCAAAGGTTTCAAGGTTGACACAATATCACGAGTGAGAATTTGATAATCTTGAACCTTAACTTCTTCTTGATGACGGATGCGAGTGACTTGACCTTCTCGATCTTCTCGAATATACGAGATGATATCATTGGGAGAAGGGAGGTTGGTTTGATATGGGCCTTTCCGAAGGGGCACCATATACTAACTCATCAATTACGCAACTGACACTACAGACATATACACGCAAACCCTCACAAGGTATTCTAAGAATTTAAGCAAAGTCTTCAAAAAAAAGAGAAAAGTATTGATTTTGAATAACAAATTCAATAAACATTTGACCTTCGTTGGAATAACTCAATCGATACTGACTGTAAAACTCAAGAATAAAACGAAGACATACTTGATACATTGATTTCCTAAGACAATACGCAAACTCGCCACAATGGAACCAAAGACCGAACATAGGTTTAGATCTGGTGTAAAGTTTATCAAACACCACCACACCCTCGTGAAGTGTAACGTTTACTTCAAGTTTCTTAGTTTTTTTCTTTATTAGAAAATGGAATTCATGTGAAATTTTAGGGATATAGTGTCTTATATTTTTGTAATCTTTAGAAGATTTGTGAGGCATGATTTCCTAAAAGAAAATGAAATCACATTTTATTACTTTTTACTTGTAATATGTCATGAGCATTGTTTCTAGTGTGTGCCTAAATGTAACAAATGTTGAGTAACGATTAACTCGACCTAAACAAAAAATCATAAGAGTTAACCAAAACGCTCCTTAATTTGATTTTTCTCATCCAAACAAGTCAAAAAATACATATGAATTATGTATCTCGAAATTTGTTCATGAGATCATTATGCATTTGTTGAAATGTTTATTTAGGTTGGTATTAACAATGCATACCAACAATTTATTATTTCCTAACGCATGATTTGAAAATAAAATTGGGGTTTTGGTTCAAAATCAATTTTTCTACAAGCTCACTAATATATGCAAATCCTATGTCTATGGGAAGCATATTAGTTATACATTATATCCTAGTAGTCCTAATTGTATGAAATTGAAAGGAAAATCGAAAATCCCTAATTTTAATTTTTGATGTTCATCGTGAACCCTAGACTCAAATTGAAAGAAAATAGATGAAATGACTTACAATTGATGATCTTTAAGATGTTGTGAATGATTGTAAGTGTTGATTTGATCTTCAGTTTGTGTTTTGATGGGTGATTTTGAGTTTTTGGGTTGTTTGAATCGTGATCGTCACTTGCAGCACGAAGGGGTGTTTGTTTTTATGGTTTGAATTTTTTTTGACTAAGTGTAAAATAAGGGAGTCTGCTGATGGCGGTCCCATAACGCCTGGCGATCCCAAATATATTGGGGGCGCCTATGGTATGGGGGCCACCCTCAGTAAAGGGTTTTGGACTCAGTTTTTGACAAAAATTTTACGAAGATGGGTGACATTTTAATTTGCATTTCGCGAATTAAAGATGCTTAAAGTACTTCGGATGAAGTGTTTAAGTTGTCACGACACGGAATAGAACACGGACTAGAATTGAGACAGAAGAAGGAGAAACGGACTAATATGATTTATGGAATGTGTTCCATCATTCCTAAACCAAGACGTAGATAGTTAAACGATTCACGTTTAAGGGGTTTAGTAAGAATGTCGGCGATGTTGTTGACAGGCGGCACTTTTTCGATTGAGATATGTCTTTTTTGGACATTATCACGAAGAAAGTGGTGACGAATTTCGATGTGTTTGGTACGAGAATGTTGCACCGGGTTTTTGCTAAGGTCAATCGCACCTTTGTTATCACACCTGATGGGAACGTCGTCGAGTCGTACGTCGTAGTCGATGAGAGCTTGCTTCATCCATAATGCTTGTTGACATGCCTTTCCGGCGCTTACGTATTCGGCTTCGGTAGTGGATATAACAAGAGCGGTTTGTTTCTTCGAGAACCAAGATGTCAAACAACATCCCATGAACGTATAAATACCTCTAGTGCTCTTTCGATCCACATAATCTCCCGCATGATCAGAGTCGGCATATACTACGGTTTTTATGCCGGTCCCCTTAGGATACCATAATCCTAAGTACGTAGTGCCTTTAATGTATCAGAAGATATGCTTAACCGCTTTAAGGTGAGAGGTTTTGGGAGCCTCTTGGAAGCAGGCACAAAGGCAGACACTAAACATAATATCAGGCCTACTTGCCGTTAGGTATAATAAACTACCTATCATGCCTCGATACTTGGTACTATCTACCGACTCATACTCTTCATCTTTCGTGAGTTTAGTATCGAAGGACATGAGGGTTTTCATAGGTTTAGAATCTTCTAGACTAAATTTCTTAAGCATTTCTTTAATATACTTAGATTAATTAAAGAAGATACCATCTTCCATCTGTTTTATTTGTAATCCAAGAATGAAGTTAAGTTCACCCATCATGCTCATCTCAAACTCGTCATGCATGATTTTGGCAAATTCATCGCATATGTCTTGACAAGTCGAACAGAATATAATGTCATCGACATATATTTGAACAATTATAAGATTTGAATTTTTCTTCTTAGTAAAAAGAGTGTTATCTACCATTCCCGATTTTAAATCATGTTTAATAAGGAACGCTTTTTAATCTATCAAACCAAGCTTGGGTCTTTTTTTTAAGATCCATATAAAGCTTTCTTTAAATTGTAAACATGATTTCGGGTTTTTCGAAAGTCAATGATTTCCTAAAGTTTTATGCTAACGTAATACCTCCTCATTGATAAAAAAGATTTATGAAATAAATAGAAAAGAAAATAATGATAAACCGTTCAGGAATGCAACATTTTACATCCATATGAATCGTTTAAAATAAAAGCATAAGCTATTGAATAGTCCTAATAAACTCAAACTAGCAACTGGAGCAATAAGTTTTCATCATAATCGATGCCCTCTTGTAATTATAGCCTTGAGAAACTAACGCTATCCCATTATTTCGAAACAACAGCGTTCTCGTCTAACTTATTTTCTAAATACCCTACTTAGTTTCCAATGATTGTCATATTCCTAGACTGTGGAACTAACTCCCAAACGTCATTTAGCAATGAATTGATTTAAATCTCTTCTTGCCAGTAGCGACTATCCAACTATCATCCGTTAAGCTATCATTTACCATTCCTTGGTTCTATAGTTGATTAAAATAAAAGAAGTTAACTTGGTTTTTGGGCATGTTATCTAAGGTTCTTTGGTTAAGAGGATTTCTTGTTGGGTTGAGTATGAGTTAGGTTGGCTAAGAACATTTCTAATGGATGTTCCTAAAAAAATATATATAATTAATTTTGGTGGGGGGGGGGTGGAAGGAATGTTTGACTATATCATCAATCTCTAAAGTTTCATCTTGAATAGTCATTTTTCTAGGTTTTTCTTTTCGTGACCTTAATAGCTTTCTTCTTCTCTAGTTAATCATCCACCAAGGGTGATGTCCTTAAGTGAAGGAGTTTCATCGAATGTCACGTAAGTGATTCTTCGACTTTCCCTCTATGTGTTTGTTTAGGATGATATAGGCTTTACTATTTTGAGAATAACCTAAAAAGACACCTTCGTATGACTTTGGGTTAAACTTGGTAAGGTAGTCTTTTATGTTCAAAATGAAGCATTTGCTTCCAAACAATCTAAAATAATATAGTGTAGGTTTTCTACCTCTTAAGAGTTCATAAGGTGTTTTTCCTAGAATGGCTCTAATGAGAATTTGGTTGAGAATGTATGTTGAAGTATCTACGGCGTTACACCAAAACTTTTGTAGTAACAATTGGCCATTTAACATAGTCCTACTCATTTCTTGAAGTGTTCTATTTTTCCTTTCGACCACGCCATTTGATTGAGGAGTGCGTAGAGTCGAGAAGTTATGTGTAATACCGTTGGTATTGCAAAACTCTCCAAATTGCACCTCATTATCAAATTCTCTATCGTGGTCGGTTCTAATTGACACTATTAAACAACCTAATTGGTTTTGGATTTTCCTACTAAATATTTCAAATTGATCAAAAGCTTTGGTTTTATCCTTAAGAAATCTAGTCCAAGTGTACCTAGAGTAGTCATCTACTATGACTAGGGTGTAACGGTTTCCTCCGTAACTCCGTACGGCGGATGGACCGAAGAGATCCATATGGAGAAGTTCTAAGCATCTAGTCGTTGAGACTACATTCTTAGCTTTGTGACTAGCGTGAGCTTGTTTTCCAATTTTGCAAGCATCACAAAAATGTTGATCAAACTTAAGCTTAGGTAAGTTTCTAACTAATTCCTTAGAGGCCAACGATTGAATGAGACGCATATTTGCGTGTCCTAATCTCCTATGCCACAAGGTGGAATTTTCATCAATCGTTGTTAGACAAATTTGATCCTTTGGCTTATTTCCTAATTTCATCACATATAAGCCTTTCTTCCTAATACCTCTACCTATGACTTTACCGTCCTTAGTGATTTCACTATCATGTTCAGAAAAAGTTACTCTACACTTATTGTCACATATTTGTCCTATACTTAGCAAATTAAATCCTAAGTTATCAACATGTTCTACATTATCTATTTTGAGAGAGTCATTAGAAATCGTACCTTTGCCAATGATGTTACCGCGAAGATTACTACCAAAAATGACGTTACCTCCATTGTATGCCTTGTAAGTGGAGAAGAGCTTTCGGTTGCCCGTCATATGTTTAGAGCATCCGCTATCCTTGATCCATTCGTCGGGCTCCAAGTCGACTCCAAGGCATATCTATTTATATAAGACAATAACTCAAACATTTGGTCCCCAATATCTCATGGGTCCAAAGTTGTTAGTGCCAAACATCCCTTGCATTTGATGCAATTGGTTGGGATGTGAGAATGGAAGACACATTTCCCATGGCATGTAACTTTGACGTGGAAAGTTGTTCCAACTTACGGGAAAGCCATGAGGTTGGTTTTGTCGACCAACATGTCTTTTTGGTTGCGGTGTTTTAGGACGAGAATAATTATTATTGACTCTTCTAGAAGGTGGAGTTTTTGATCTAAAATTAGGTTTAGAAAATCTAACTCTGGGTTTTAACAATGCTTTGTAAAATTGTTTAACTTCATTGTCACTAGCAACGGGAGCTTTAACTTTGTTTACAACAATGTGTTTCGGTCTAGGACCCAAAATTGATTTTTGAAAAGACACACTTTTCTTAGATCCAGGCGTTGCTGATGGCGGTCCCATATTTATTTTGCGGGCCCCGGGATCATTAGTGGGGCCGCCCATATTTAATTGGACTCCAATCAGAATACGCCTTTTTACTGAGATTCAAATGAATTTAAACCCTAAACATAATTTATCACCGGAGGGGTTTTTGATTACTTAACGATTTCTTACAGCAATGTGGTACTCTTTTCAAATTAGTTTAATCTATTAGATTAACTTTGAGTTTTCATTCTCAATTTTTAAGTACATGACACTTGCACAATCGAGATCACTCCCTGTTTCTCGTGTGTGAACAATTTATCTTTTAATTCTTTAACCTCATTTTCTAGACTATTTCTAGTAGCTTTTAACTTTTTGTTTTTAGTGATTATCTTTAGACTCATTTTGCATAACTTAACATATTCGTTGTCTAAAGCTGTATCATCAATTGATGAGTTTTTATCACTAAAGTAAAGATCTAAACATACCTCACTTGATGCGTGAGCTACAAGACACGTTTCATCTTTGACCTTTTCATCATCTTCTTCAATGCTATCGCTCCAATAACCTCCAACAAATGCTCTTTGGTTCTTGTCTCTCGGTGGCTTTGGACATTCTCAAATAAGATGATTTGGATCTCCGCTGCTAAAGCACTTCCTTTCACTTTTGCTGTTTTTGTCGTCTCAGCTTCTTTGAAAGGTCTTTCTTTATTGTTTCCAAGGTGTCTTTAACGAATCACCAATCTTCTCTTAAAGAACTTCTAGAAGTCTCTTACCGCCATGGCGTACTCTTCGTCTTCACTTCCGGAAGTCGAACACTCTTCATTACTAGATTCTTTCTTAGCCTTTAAAGTAAGAGATTTCCTTTCAACTTTTGCTTTGACTATTTCAGAATCTTCCTGATGATCAGCCATGGACGTTGAGGTTTCCAATGACTCATCAAGAGAATAGTGATGTTAAGGTCTTCGAGACTCTTCAATCATCTGACCTTTGCACCCATTTAGGATGTAGAGCCCTAAGAAACTTCCTTACGTAGTTCTTACTAGAATAACCTTCATCAAGAGCTTTAAGACTAGTGATAATAGTATTAAATCTAGCAAATGCACTATCTATAAATTCATCTTCGGAAATGACGAATTGTTCATATTGTTAAACCAAAAGGTCGATCTTATTATCTTTGACTTGGCTATTACCTTGATGGGTGATTAACAAAATTTTCAAAATTTATTTGCCAGGTATTAATCACAGAAAATATCTTTCATATTCTTTTCTAGGCCGAAAGCATTTGTAAATAACCATTTTAGCTTATTATTTTCGCAAGCTTTCTTTTAAGATCATCGGTTTTGTTTTTCAAAAGGATAACCTCATCTAATTTGGTTCCCCTCCGGATTTTATATAGTTTGAAAATCACCATTGGTATAACATCCAAAGAATCTAGATTGCTATGTTTTGTTTCAGTAACTATAATTCCATTCCAAACTAATTAAGCCAATACCGAATAACCGAATCAAACCAAATAAGCAAATCAAAACTAAATAAGCTATCACATAAACAAAATGATACTAAGCAATCGAATTAACCATACCGAATTCAAAACTAGATCTAGTGAACATGTCAAACCATTCGATCTGTCAACTACAAACTCCATTCAGGATTCATCCTTCAACAAATTAAACGGTAACCTTATTCAATAATCAAACCGTTCATTACACTTTAAACCCAACTAACACATATGTCTGGAAAAATTCATCAAACTAGTCCAAAACATCAATCTACAACCATCTCAAAATCATACTTCCAATAATCAAACGGTGCATAAAAATTTAAATCCTAAGCTATTACAATAGATTTGAAATGGAAAATGCATAAGAGAAATTAAACTACTCTATTCCTAACTACTTGCTACCCTAAATCTATCTAACCTACTGCTAATCTACGCTACTAACGAAAAAGAAAGAAAGAAAAATGATAGAAAAAACGAGATAAGAAAATGAATAAAAAGATATCCCCAATGCTATCCTATGTTTCATTTATATCAAGCAGCCACACACGTCCTGGGCTGAGCCAATTTTGGGCTTGGTTATAATTTTATAACTGGGCCTCGGTTATCCACTTCTATCTTAGTCTGAGTTTGTGCGGCTAGGTTTGAGATTCAATCCATCAATTTCATTTAAACCTGGGTTGTGTTCTTGCAATAGTATTATTATGATGGGTTTAGTAAATGTAAGGGTCGGCCCTGCCCTTATAAAGGGTATCGGGTCGGCCCAATAAACAATGAAGGCACTGTCAGAACCGTAATCTCGTGCTCTTTCTAATGGCATGCTCGGGGAATTTTTCTGACTTTGTCTTGACTTCGAATAATAAGTAAACTTGATCAAGTCGAGCCCGAAAATCACCGTTTTTTCTTAGTTTTCAATTCTTTGTACCTGAAAGACATAATAACACAAAACAAACATATTTGCAATATAATTAAGCATATTTCATAGTTATTAGTCTGATTTATAGTGTTTTTCAGGGTATAAATGATGTGTGTTTAAGCACACATCAAGCATAAAAATGTAATTTTGACCAAAATTTAATTTTTTTTACGACACATACCGAAGAAAACCGAGTATTAATAGCGTCTCATGGATAAGAATGTGTATGACTAGCACAAAAAAACCCTCAAAATTCCACCCTAAAAATGTGAGGTTCGCCTTTAGATCTTTAGGAATTCGGGTATCTATTATTGACACCCAAGATAATTTATACCTTTAGCTTTCTCGAGTTAAGGTTCGAATGCAGTCATATGTGTCTATTCCATCGTTACGGATGTGTACGTATGGTCTTTGTCGCCTTTTTTAGAGCATTGGTATCGGTATTAAATTATACGAGTGTACCAGTAGTATATTAAATTCTAGAACTTGTTTTTGTGATGCATCCCGAGACCGAATAGTAAGTATTAGGATTTGCTAGATAAGAGGCACTAAGATTAACCCATGTTTTAAACCTGTAATTGTTATTATGGTTACATCGACTATATAACTGCCCCACACCCTTACCATGCACTCATTTTTAGTGCAGGATACCCCTAGTACAACCCTCCGAGCCTATCTATTTTTCACGGTTCTCGTAATTTTATGGTTAAGCCGACTATTAATGAAGAGCATTGTCACCCTTAAACCAATCGTTACACCCAAATCGCCTTAGCCTACCTTATATGTACTCACTTTTAGTACATTATTGTTTTAACCCAAGTTAATTATTTAAGTACACGGTTGCTAAGTCCTTATCCTTGTAAATACTATTTTGGGACGATTAGGATTCATGTTAGTATTCATCTTATGAAGAATTGGGGAATAAGTAATTTATTACCCCTAATAGAGCTCAATAAGCTCCATGTTATTTTGATCCACCTCAAATCGGGTTATTAATTAGATTATAAATAATCAAGTATGTAAAACTTCAAGTGTAATATCTATAAACCCCCATGATGTATTAAATGTTTAAGCAATGGCAGAGCAAAAGTGTACAAAAAAATGTATATAAAAAAGAGAGTGAAAAAAATATACGAGCTGCCATTTGCTTATGTTATGCTTATATTAGAGTCAAGAAAAGAAAAAGAAAGAGATTGATGTAGAGTTGTGTAGAGTTTGTATATTTTGTCCGAGTCTTTGGCTTAGCAACCAAACCAACGTGTATTCTTATAAATAATTAGCTAACCCTTTCACTCTAAATTCACCCAAAGCCACCACCCAAATGTATCCCATATGTTTATGTTTCCATTAATGTTATCTTACACCTACACCCCACAACCCTTTAAAAGACCTCTTAGATAGTAATGAATAATGCTTGCGCCTAGCGGTAGAGGTTTGATCCTTTACCAAGCCTATGGTAATTTATATGCTATGATAGGTAATGAGTGTTGATTTTCCGTTTCCCCATTATGTTATAATTTATTATACAACCGAGAGAAAGAGAGAATCTCAAACACTTATGTGAGGTACTAGTATATACTTTATGTGCTTTTAATTACGAGGTCTAGAAGGTTGTGTTGTAAAATACTTTTAAAAAGTAGGTTAAATGACCCTAATATTACTATTGTCTAGGTAGAAAAGCCCATTTGCTTGAGGACAAGCAAATCCCAAGTGTAGGGATATTTGATGAGGTGTCATTTTATACACTTTTTCGGGGTCATTTAACCCCATAAATCATGCAAATATGCCCAGATTACATGCTTAATCGTTTTTTTCAGGTTTTTAGCACTTGGATGGCTTTTGCAG
>BQNB010111762.1:2806-22282 GCA_026074375.1 Tanacetum coccineum | reverse complement strand
TCCATATAGCAAAAAAAACAACATTTTAAACATGAGGCCCAACGCATAAGCTAACTATAAAATAATCGATATGGTCACAAACGTACAACCCATTATATTAAAAAAAAAACCCATATAGCAAAAAAAAAAACAACACTTTAAACATGAGGCCCAACACATAAGCCATATAAAAAAAATTATTACTAATATACACATTTGTCGACAAACTAGCCTAAAATTCGCATAAAATCTGGCCCAAAGTAAAAAAAATTAGCCCAAAAGTAGCCTGAAATCTGGCCCAAAGTAAAAAAAATATAAAACGGTCCCTCAACTTTTAACTATTTACGATTTTATTACACAAAAAATCCCGTAAAAAATTAACAAAAAAAAAACACGTCAAGTTTTTATTGTTCACAACTTTTTTACATTCATCGGCCAAAAAAATAAATATCGAACCGTCCCAAAAAAAGAAAATATTCGGGAAAAAATTAACCCGTCCCAACGTAATTTTTTTTTCCCCGAATCATAAAAAAAAAGGAAATATCCGGGAAAAAATTAACCTAAAATCTAGTCCAAAGTAAACAAAAATACAAAACGGACCCTCACCTTTTAACTATTTACGATTTTCTTACACAAAAATTCCGGTAAAAAAATTACAAAACCGTCCCAAAAAACGAAAATATTCGGGAAAAAATTAGTCCGTTCCAACGCAATTTTTTCCCCCCAAATCATACAAAAAAGAAAATATTAAAAATTAGCCCCGCCATAACGCATTGCCAAAAAAAAACCCCCCGAAACGTAAAAAAAAATTATTCGAGAAAAAATTAGCCCCGCCGCAACGCGCGGGTTCTTTTGCTTGTATATTACACATTGAGTGACAAATCCACTATCGTTTTGACAGTGGGCCACATTGCTACAGTAACGGACTCCCATTTTGAGTCAGCCCGATTTTGGTTTTTTTTTTAAATTATTTTGTTTTTGTTTTTTTTTAAATTTGTATGCACAAAGTAGGAGGAAAAAAAAATATTACAAAAGTTCCGATTTATTCAGATAAAAAAAATACCCGCGGAAACATCTTCGATACCTAATAACTTTAAAATAATCGATATGGTCACAAACGTACAACCCATTATATTAAAAAAAANATAACATCCAAAAACTCGAAATCACAGCCAAAATCAATCTCGAAACCTCAATAGCACCAACCGAATTCAAAAATCATCAATTCTTGATTCTCAGTCGAACAAAAACACGCACAAATCAATCACTCTACTTCTCTATTGGCGATTGATACCACTTGATAGGTCACTTGAATCTTGAATCAATCATATCAACATGTAAGTTTAGAGAGAATGAGAGCAAGTGAAGGGAAAATTCAAATCTTATTATAGAGGGAAAATGGGAGTTGGTTACAAGAGTATCACCCTCTAATGAAGATTAGAGGGCTATTTATAGGCAATGGGAGGGAGGCTTCCCTTCCTTATTTTCCTAACTTGTCAATACTAGTCCCTAGACTTTGGTTATTATGCTATTTCTAATTTAAAGCATAATAAACCTTATTACAAACTATATTAAACTAAAAAAAATAAAGTCTAATAACAAAATATAAGAAAACCACATAATCGACACTTTTTATAAACCTAACATACACAAACTAAATGAAGGAGGCCATAAGTTCTTACCATTCACAAAGCCAACCGTTTCGCATCGCTCTTCAGTATATGTACGGTTAACCTCAGATGAAAAGGTTACCTTTTTTGTGTCGCTTGAAGCACCCAACAATGGTGGAGTATAGCCTTTAGCATCCTACAAAAATAGTAATAAAGATAAAAGCAAGAGATGGACCATTTTAAAAGCACACATATGATCACCATTATTATATATAACATGTGCACTTTTCAAAAGTTAAGAAATTAACAAAAGGAGTAAGGGGACAGCAAGAAAAGAGCGATAGGACACAAATATACAATAAGGATATAAAAATTACCTGGTCTCTAGACTCTATTTCTTTACAGATAACGACGTGAGTAACAAAGTCACTGTGTAAATGTGTATTTACATATATACAAAAGGTAATGATTGGCATTCTCATCTCACATGGTACATGTTTTGCGCATGTACACCTGGCGCATGCCAAGGATATACACCACAAAATATTATTCTTACTTACCCAAGTTGTACGGTACCACAGAGCACTCAAAACTATCCTAGAATGAAAACACCTCATTACATATGCACGAGAGAAGCCCAATAAACAATGGCGGATCTTGAACATTTATTTTAGGGGTAACAAATTATTTAAGCATACCAAAATAAAAAACTGGACAATAACTTTTAGACGGAAAATGTAATAATTACACTACTTATCACAAACTTTGAGGGGCCGGGACCCTCCCTTGCCTCCACTGAAATCCGCCAATGCCGACAAATATACTAAGATCAAATTCATAGGTGCTACGTTGCCTTTACCCCTATGAATTGAGGGACTTAATAATGTAACCACATTAATGAATAAAAAATAATACAAGTTTTTATTAATTGAATATGACTTCTACAAAAGTAATACAAATTTTTATTGAATGTGACTTCAAAAATGTAGCAAGAATAGTTCGTTACTTCTCCTTTTGCACATGGGTGACACATCAGGATATTATGCGTTTCTAGCAACCGCCCAATGCTCCCAGAACATTCCGAGTGTCGTTTCATAGAGACACGAAAAAATGATTTATGATTTACATTCTTTGTTTCGTTACCGTGTTAAAAAATGGATTTGGATCAATGTTCATTTCATGATTAGATTCTGTTTCTCGTATATGTAACTTAATCAAGATTACCGAAAATCAAATGAGACATATATTCTCATGTGTTTTCGGGGTATGGCCATACAACATCTGATTAATTCTACGAGAGTTAGTGGCATCATTCTTCTACTATTAAAGAAATAAATTCTTTATTGACTACAAGTGCCAAGTCTGCATGTTTCCAAATCACTTTGAATTTATGCCCCTTATTAGTTATCCATTTTTCTGGTTTACTTAATCTAGATCAAGAAAGTTTATCACATATATTGCAAGGCCTACATTGCATCTCCAAGTCTAAGGATTTTGTAAATAAAAATCACTTACATAGATTTACTTATGACGACGATTTTCATAAAGTAATATTTTATTGTGGGAAATCAAAATTTATATTATGTATATCATGTGTGTTTGGTGAACATCCTTTAATACGGACAATATCCCATCACTCAGAAATTGTCTTAATTTAAACTATATTCCCCATATTGTTAATGACAACGGATTAATTAGAATATTAAACTATTATTATTCTCGATTAAAACATGCAAATATATGACACAATGTAAGATAAAAATAACAAATACCAATGTTATATTTATCATAAATAATGTTCAAATATCCCTTATCCAAATTACTAAAAGCAGTATCTACAGAAAATACTAGCCTAAACGAAGTCCCATGCTCTAAGTGTTGAGTAAGTTTCCTTTCGGTAAAGCCTTCATAAAAGAATATGCTAGTGGTTATTGTGTGTGAATTTAAGAATGTTACTTCTTATGGTAGTGTCTGGGCGCTATTCTAAACCCCTCGGTTCGTTGGCGATAAGAAGTGCTGGCTCTGAGTTGTCGCATAATATGTATTGTTGGTTACTATACCAAGCCTGAAATAAACTTCCTAATCTAAAACAGCCTTCCATACGCGCTTCTTAAGCAGCTATGTAAATTACAGCTTATGTAGCGGAGGCATTTCCAATAGTACTTTACTTGGAGTTTTCTAGTTACTGCGTTTTCCGTTCAAACGTAAACGTATCCAGTCAGTGGTTTCATATCTTAATATATGGTTCAAATCCAGCATTGCAATAGCATTCACTCGAAGTTCAGCTTCTGGATTTCCACCTTAAAACTTAGGAACATTCTTTAGTATTTCTTAAATACTTAAGAATATTTTTCACAGCAGTCTAGTGAAGTTCACCTAGGATTATGTGATATTAGCTTGTATATTTTATGCGAACGCACATCTGTCTAGTGCAGCTTTACTGACATTACATAATGGATCCCACAGCCGAAGCATAAGGTACATTTTGCATACGCTTCACCTCTTTAGGTGTTGAAGCACCTTGTGTTTTGTTCAAGTCAAGTCTTTCTTGCATGGGGATATGGGTACACGTTGTGGAATTAGCTATTTTATATCTCTTTAAGATCTTTATCATGCTTTTAAAGCCATTTTGACCAAGGTATTTCAATTGCTTTGGACTATCTTATAGATTTTGATTACAAGTAAATAATGCTTCATCCTAATATCTTTCATAGCTAATAAACACTTTCAAGTAATTCCTTTTACACTTTTGTAAAACTGGGGAATGTGATTTCCATGAGATTATGTAATAAACATACAAGATGGGAATGTAACATTACTCCCCACTAGCTTTTGATATTACACATGGCTCATCAAGTTTTTATCAAAACCAAACCTTTTTGATTTCCTCATCAAATCACTTTTATTCCAGCTTCTTTGATGCTTGCTTAGACCATAATGGGATCTTTGAAGCTTGCATACTTTTTGTGGGATGATTAGGATCACAAAACCTTCAGGTTGTACCATTAAATGTCTTCATCAGATAACCATTTAAAGAAGGCAGTTTTTACATCCATTTTTTGCCATTATCTCATTATCATGTATGCGCTTATAGATATGAGAATCTAATATGCTCATTGTCAGCAACGGGTGAGAACGTTTCTTCTTATTCAACCCCCGTAGGGTTTAGTATAACCCTATGCTACAAGACGAGCTTTTATAGGTCTGTACAATACATCCATGTCAGTCTTTTCTTAATCAATCACTTACTCCCATCAGTCTTTAAAGCAGGAGGAAAAGAGACCAGGACCCATTACCATATTGTTCTATCATGGATTGTATTTCCGCCATTCATAGCATTGACCCATCTTATTAGATTCTGAAATCTTAAACAGTGCAAGTTTATAGCTTGTGGGTTCATTAAGATCCCCTTTAGACTATGTTCCTCCGTTCTACATTTAGACATAAATGATCTAGAGCTCGATGTGTCCTTTCAGATCTACGAACTGGAATCACTTCCTCTTGAGGTGGTTCAAAACCTTCAACATCAATAGGAATTTCGCTAGTGATTTTAGAAGGTGATGTATCTTCTCTTGAAATTCTCTTCATGATCCATGGCCTCCCACTGACTTTTGGTTATGAGATTTTTCTCAAAGAACTCAGCATACCTCGCAATAACTATTTTGTTTTCAGGTGGGAAGTAAAAATAGTGACCCATTGCTTCCTTTGGGTATCCTATAAAGATACACTTAATAGATCTTTATTGGAGTTTGTCAGGCGTATCCCCCTTCACAAGCGCCCTCGATATCCCCGACCTTTAAAGTAAGACGGCATTAGGAAACTTTTCCATACCATAATTCATTGGAGTCTTATCAAGTTCTTGGTTGGAACCATATTGAGAATGCGTGTTGCAGACTCTAGAGCATAATCCCAAAAGGAGAACAAAAAAAAAATAAAAAAAAAAAAAAAAAAAAAAAAGGAGCAGAGTTTGTAGATTCATCATAGATCGAACCATATCTAACAAAGTACAATTTCTCCTTTCAGACACGACATTGTGTTGTGGTGTGTATGGAGGAGTAAGCTATTGGACAATTCTATAAGCTTTAAGATAATCTTTAAACTCTTGGCTTATGTATTCGCCACCTTAATCTGATCGAAGAGCCTTGATTGTCTTCCCGAGTTGATTTTCCACTTCATTTTTAAACACTTTGAATATTTCAAAGACACTCTTGTTTATGTTTATGAAGATAAAAATAACCATAAATCGACTATAAGTCATACGTGAATGTATGTTGAAGTAGCTTAGCACCTTGTATTGAACACATGTCTAATGGACCACTCACATTGTATGTATTATTCCAAGAAGATCAGTCGCCTCGCTTTTCGGGACGATTGGTGGGACAACGTTTTCCTTGTCATCTTGCTGATAAACAAGATACGCATTATCCAATGACTCATCTTCTGTTGATTTTAAAATGCCCTTCTTGTCTGCAGCTTTTCAATCACGTTTCCTTTACTTTTAATGCAAGCGAACTAGTGCCATAGATATGTAGAGTCCAAATTAATGATTGATATTTTAGTGCTAACATTATAAATAGAATTAACATTTGGTTTACATGATTTTGCATATCAATTTCATAAATTCCCGTACTGGGTAATAAACATTAAAATTAAAACATATTGGTTCTTAGAAACTGAAATTCCAAAATATGTAAAACACTGGACAAATCCATTTTTCTACCAATACAGTGAAACTGAAAAACACTCTAGTTATTGTAGGTGCACTATTGACAATTGTCTAATAAAATCACAAGGTCTTTAGGAAAAACTTTGTCATTACTTCCAATAGCTTTCTTCTTGTGCACGTACCCATTGCCCACGTACAAATTGAGTGCTCTTTGTTTCAGTTTCCTTCGCTCTCTAAACCCCTGTTTTGTGTAATACAAAATGTGCGAGTCCACAGCCAGTGTCATTCACCCATGGATTTATTAGGGAAAGCAAATAGTTTCTATTGTGAAGATACTGGAAGAACTGGCAGAGCCTTACTTGCTGCTTTTTCCTTCAACAATCTCAGCAAGTATAACAAGACAGTTCCTTTCCAATGACCCACCTCCGGGCAGTGGTTGGCAGGTTATCCTTTGTAGGTTGCTTTTGCAGAAGGGTTAGGGTTTTTAGGCTTAGGGATATAAACTTGTTTATGATTTCCTTTGCCATTAGCTTTACCCTTGCCATTAGCTTTAAGCGATTTCTTTTTGGCCTTCTAGATTTTACCACCTTTAATCATCATTACTTGTGGTGTTTCAGCCTTTTTAGGTAAACCCTTTTCATACTCATAAGCATAACATGTAGTTTCATAATGTCTTCCCAGTATGCATATTGTAATTTCTCATAAATCCCGCAAAATCTTTAGTAAGGCCATTTGAGATAAGACCCACTATAAGATCTTGTGGTAGTATATAGCCAAGACGTTTGATCTACATATCCTTTTAATTGTATGACATATCCAGCAACTGGTTTACCCTCCTCTTGTTTGCAAGCATGGAAAGTTTGGATTAGGTCAAACCTCTCCACTCCCGAGTATTAGACAAGCAACCTCATTATATGCATCCTAAACTGCATTCCATTATGACAACACTTGTGCCTGGGAATCTGCAGCATGAGCCACAGGTAATGGCTGTTCAATGACATACATTTTCTTTTCAACTCTCAAGACTAACTTAAGTTGACGAAACCAGTCATTGAAATTATTTTTAGAAAGTTTTTCTCTTTCAAACATCGACCTGAAAGCCAAATGCTTTATGTTTTGAACAGGTAGTGCCATCTACAAAACATAGTTAAAGTTCAAGAATTAGTATGTCTTCGATTTTTAACTCTTCTTGAAGAAAATTAATCCCATGTTTAATCAAATAAACAAATTATTTTTCTAAAGACTAGGATCCTACTTGACGTGCCACCACCACATCAGTTGATCTGCTAATGATGGTGTACTCAAAAGGTAATTGACCATCAATAATTACCACCGGTGCAATTCCTAGAACCATATGGGACTTACTTTATTATAATAATATTCTAGTAAGCATGTTTATCCCATCTATGCCACGATCTAAGGTCTCACCTATAAACCGATTAAGTCGTCCAATCAAAAACTCTGATTATGTAACACTAACGTCTCACGAAAAAGTGTATAATCACCATGGGATTACGATCTACATACGTCTCACGCATAGTAAAAAGTATCTACAAGTGTTTTTACGAATTGGATGACAATAACTTATTTTAAAAAAGGGTATTATATTTGTTGTGACAAATATGTACGAAGAAGCATGCATACATCTTCGTATCATAAATTTTAATAAAAAAACATTACTCAATTTAGTTATTTATTACGGTATCACATATTTTCTATACATCTAATGTATAAATAGTGTTACCTTTTTAAAATTGACGATTCAACGTGTTTCCAAATATAAAGATTAATGAATGGTGAAAAACGTGTATACTGTAGTGACATTCCATGGTTCACGGTAACTCCAATCGAACGCACAAAGAAGCGGAGAATCAGGTCAGTGCGAAGCATATTAAAAACCTGAACTCTTTAGGAATGTTAACCACTTCGCCTTAAACTTCTCTTATAGTTTATTCTAGTGGATGAGCCGTACTTCTCATGAGTTCATAGCATCCAGTTTTAACCAATCAAATAAAACTTTAATTTGGAAAACACATTATGAACTATAAATAGTCCATAATAAATCTGATTTCATAATAATTAGTCATGTTTAATATTTATTTTTCGAAAAACACTTTTATTTTCTCACAAGTCAAACTTAAAATAAAACAATATAAACACAAAATTAATTCACATAACAATTATTCAAAAATATGCACTTAACAATTAATCCATACAAATATCAAGATATGATCCTAATTATCTTATAATTAAAACACGCATATATTCATATAAGGCTCATTCGTCCTATAAACTCAAGCCACATCCATCGACATAATTGATTGCGTAAGCCTTATACAAATATACACCACATAGCACATAGATTAAAGTTTTAGGCCCCATTAAGACATGCCAAGGTCTTCCCTAGCTTTTAAAGTCGTAGATCGATAACCACATAAATTTAATGTCTATGTTTTAGGTCTTGATCATCATATTTGCATAATAATTTTAACAATTAACAAGATTAATATCATATATCGCCTCCGCGATAAATTGCATGTATTTATCATGGATGCCAAATTAACAATTAATCAAACATAAAACCGGATCAATTTACAATTTTGAACACATCAAGTTTTATTCATAAAATTACATACAACCTATAAATCATCTAATTAATTTTAATAACCAATAAAAATTGGATCTTGATGCATAAAACGCCCAAATGGCTTAAAAAATTAATCAAGAACCCTAATTTGTTTGTCCAATTTTGTTCTTGTAATTACAAATTCATATACGATGGCTCGTGATGCCACTGTTGGAATTTTAGATCTAATTTAACAATTAAAACATATCACGAGTACGCAGCGGAAAGATCAAACACGTATAGAACTTATAATTAACAAGGGATTAAAGACATGTACCTTTTAGCAAGAAACGTTAGACTGCTTTTAGCAATAAACGTTACACCGTCTTCAATATACGCGTATGTATAATACCACGCGAAACCACCAATGATCAAAAGAATAATCCCTCTAAGTCAACACACACAATACGTTCTTAGCAAACAACGTGTATGCTAGTACTAGTAGTGTTTAAACCAAACAATCACTTCGTCTTTGAATCAATTAACACACGAAACACCTTCTTGAGATTAAATCGCAAAACAAAAACCCTAAAGGGTTGTTTGTTTGATCTCACGATAAGAAAAAAAGAAACCGAAAACCCTTTGTGGGTTTGGATCCGGTCGAACACTAAGAGAGACAAAAGAGATATTTAGGGATTTTAGGGATTCAAGTTATGAGCATACAATGATCCTAAGACCTTTATTTATAACCCTCTTGACTTGGTGAGCAAGCAAGCAATCCCATCTCCTTTTGGAGTGGGTATTCGACCGGCCCAAGGAAAGAAAAGGAAAAACCAAACTTTTCTTTTTCTCGGTTTTGCATATTAGTCATTTAACTATTAATAACTAATATTTATTCACGTTAAACTTTTAACTATCGTTTGTTTAAACACTATTAATATATTACATTAATATATTAAATACGTTGTTCTACATATTAACGTGTGCGTCCCCTTAGGCACGAATAAATTCTCGGACATATATAATTTATATTTGTTCATATTCCAACATGCTCAACATTTTGAGTTTTCGAATGAAGATGGAGGGCTATGGGTTATGTTCCTCATTATAAGGCATGCCGAAGCTGATATGATGTTTTTGGTTGTATAGTTCATCACTTTTAAATCCATACATCTTATAAAATCTTTTTAACTACTTTGTGCTCCTTGTTATATTATTACTGCCTTCCAAGCATTGTCACTGGCTCGGGGCATGTTGGTCGGTCAGCATTGCCGGTTATGAGTGTTTTGCAATATTATTATGATCAGTCATCACTATTGTTTAGAGTCCTGAACAGCTTTACTGTGAATTACATACTTCATATCCACATGATGAATTCATATTCAGTGTTAATATACTAGGATAAAATTACCAAAGTTGCATTCAGTTTTTTCTTAAATTTTGCTAAACCTAACTTTTTATAGTTAAGAAATAAAGCTGTACATAAATTGTGGTACATTAAGGTAGTTAAGGTGGTTATCATAAAGTTACCATTAACCTATATGTTTAGCATTTTCCTTGCTTTAAAAAAAGATGAAATAGCAAAAGAAGTTATAACTGCCTTAAAGTAAAACCATTTTTTTAACCACACAAGCATTTACCATAATAAGAAAATCAAACCCACGTTGGTAAATTCCTCATTAACTACCTCACTCACTCACTCCCATAACCATAACCACCATAACTGTCATAACCATCCATTTTCTTTACAAATCACAAATTGAACACCACACCAATCCCCACGGAATAGCACCAAAATTCAACTTTTTTATTCCATATCTTTTAATATCATGACCACCCATAACAACCAACCACCAAGATCAAACTCAACCAACCAAGCATGCGCAGCGTGTCGTTACCAACGTCGAAAATGCACCCCAGACTGCCTCCTTGCACCATACTTCCCTCACGACCGACAAAGACAATTCCAAAACGCCCACAAACTATTCGGCGTAAGCAATATTACGAAGATCATTAGACACCTTGATAGACCACATAAAGATGAAGCAATGCGTAGCATCATTTACCAATCTGATGTGCGTGCACAAGACCCTGTTGGTGGATGTTATAGAATCATACGTGAACTTGAACGACAAATAGCAATGTCAAATGCTGAGCTTGAGCTTGTTTTGCAGCAACTTGCAGTATGTCGAAATGTTGGTATGCATACACGAAATGAGGAATTTTTTGATTATAACGATGAGGAGGTTGATTGTGATCCACGTTTGTATGAGCATCACGGTTTAAATGAACAGAATCATGCATCTGTATGTGATGATTTCAAGCTGTTGTTGATTGATGATGTTACTACATTGGATTACAAATACAAAGAGACAAACAAACCAAGGTTTAAAAAAATGTCTTTTTTGCTTTTGGTTGTTAATCCTAGATTTTGTTTAAGGGGATGTTTGGCTTTACGTTTTCAAAATGCGTCAAATGTGAACTGATAAACCATGTTTTTTTTATGATTTACATGTAAAAAACAAACCTAATTTGCATTGCAAAATAACCATTGCATTATCAGAATCTGCCTCTTATTGTAGAGGCTTCTAGCCTTGCAATACCATGTGATGGTGTGAAATGCTCCACAACCAAGAGGTCATGGGTTCAAGTCCCATCCGGGACAAGTGTGGATTGCACTAGAAAGGAAATATTCAGATTATTACTTTCAAAACACAAATCCAAACACCCCCTATAGATCTTATAGTTGTGACATGATAATTGACCTTTTGTTGTTCTTTTATTTCAGTGAGGAAAGTCTATATATTGATGAAAATCAGAAAGATTTAGTTGAAGTGGAGAAAGTGTCGTACCAAGAGTACAATCACGAAGAGCGTGTGGCGTTGAAGGATGCTGCTACTTTTGCTACTCTCTCAGATTGTAAAGCTACTTAGGTTGTGATAAATAAATATAGACGATATTTTATAAATACCGGGAATGATCCTTAGTTAATGTATGCCGGGTAAATCTCTAACGGTTATGCTAAAGTAAAAACATACATGGACTAATCATAACTATCTCAATGTCACAAAACTACAAGTTTACATCGTTTGCCTCTGAACATAATTCCAAGAACTATTTTCGATAAAACAATTATCTGTATTAGACTTAAATTGATAATGTGGTTTCTCCCACTAGGAGGTCTAGCTCCTATCTTTTGTTATAATTACACAAGCAATCTCTTATTTGAGGTTTCATTGCATCACAGCCCCTGGGTTTAACGGTGTCAAAAAAAAGTATGTTAGGTTATGTAGTACATCAGTGTTCACTATGCACCATTCTGTGCTACTATCAGAATACCAAAATCCCAATCAAGCCTTACAACAAGCATAAATGAAGGTACCAAAAAGTGAAAAAAACACCAAACACACTTATCCCCATTTCATCAACTAGTAGGCTTCGAGTTCAATAATCAATGGTTACAATGTTACATTATGGGACATAAGCCTAGGCCCGAGAACAGTTCTAATGTCCCATGATCCCTATCCACCTGTTCGGTCATACATTCTAACAATTAACATTCATGTCTTCATTGCAGATGCTAAAGAAGACTAATCAAAACCATACTAAATGACTAAATATACTAAATTCATGTGTTGTTCATTCCTCTAGATTAAGATTTTTTTAAAACACGCTGCATCAGGCTTCGGTAAGTTGATCCGAGGAAGAGTTTTTCTGAAGTCTATAATTCTAGTCAAATCATTTAAATATCAGACTTTGTAAGTTCTTCAAGAGAATCTTTGTACTTCGCGACCAGTTCCCTATAATTGTAAAAAAAAAGAAGGATCAATAGGACACAATGATAATATAATCCTTGGTATAGCCTTTTTCTAAAATTGCAGACCAAATACCTTCTTTGATTTAGCATTTGTTCAGCTTCGCCAACTTTGTTTTTTGTTCCCTCCACTGTCTATAAACAAAATCCCAAAGAAGCGACTTAATAATATATGTCAAAACAAAAATCTGGGAAAAATCAAATTTTTAAACAGAACATCTCGGTGCCAATGAGACATGCTTAAAATGTTTCAAACTGGCAAACATTAATTATAATTTAATACCGAACACATTGGTCCCAATTCGGTACCAAGAGGATTAGACATTGCAAAGAAAACGTCTTATGCCTACTGGGAAATAAAATTATTAGTAATATACTCCTTTTAGAATCACGCATGCTAAACACGTCATAAAAAAAGATGTAAATTAGATGAAACATTGATTCAATGGATGAAACACGATTTAAAGACAAAATACAATCCCGGATAATCAGCACAACAGACAAGATAACAGACCGATTTTGAACCAGGCAGAGTCCAAGGCTACAACAGTTGGAAAGTTCCGTTGACATGTAAATTGTGGCACTGGCCAATGACTGATCGAAAACATCCATCATTTAGGGGTCCATATTCAAGCTTTTCATAATTTAAAAAATTGTCACATTTCTTTTATTTTAATTATGTTTGAACGAATTCCCTTCAACATGGTGTTTACTTTAAGTAGTCAATTAAATACTACAGGTGTAAATTGTGCTTTAAATTGTTTGTTGAACACTTGAACTTGCTAAAAAGATTATTGCATAAATACATTATTTTTTCTGGATGTATTCTAAATCATTGATTTAAATGTACCTATCGTACCTCCATCCTACTTAACCAAATATGACTTGGCATATAACACTATAACAGGATGAACAAACTAACAGGTAAACATCTAATATTACGTATGAGCATCAAACATACCGCAGCTTTAGAGGAAATAGACGCTGATATATTATTCAATAACTGCTGGCATTTCTCAAATTTGCTGCTCAATTCAGTTACCTTCACACGAAACAGAACTTCAGGTTACCAACGAGAAAACAAACAAAATAAACCAACCAAAATCACCTAAGCTAAGAAAATTGTAACTTTTAAGACTCTGGTTGCTACTTATATCAATAACATATTCATAATCAACTCACTGGCAACTAATATTCGCACGCAGTTAAAAATTCAACAGCATGTAACAACATAAGAAATTAATCGTACTAAATAAAAAGAAAATTTATAACAACACTGACCAGAGAATCAAAATGCTGATCTCGAGTTCCATTTTCGATCGCTTCCCCTAAATTCTCCACCAACTACAACAACAATAAAATAGATAAATTAGTTGTAAGAACACCTTAAATGTTTTACCAATGATGGTAAACTACTCACGAAAGCTATGTCAAGTTAATCATTTCAAAATGTATCTAACTTCCCACGAAATTCTATAGTGTGTATTCCTATTGATTATACTAAACTTTGCCAATCCTCCTATTGTGTGACAGTATCAATTATTAACATAATGATGATGACGACATGACATATGACTGACTATCTTTATTTTAGTCCAGTTATTAGTACAAATAGAAGTATTAGCAAGTTACGGTTTAGAAATAATCGGCAGTATTAAAAAACGCCATTCCAAGAAAAAAGTGGTCTTAAGAAGTTAGGTACATTCAGAAATGCTTATCCCTAGTATGCCAGTTACGAATTACAACATATTTTCAACTATTTTGTCTATAACGGCAATGTTTGTGTTGCTATGATTGGTAACCAAATGCGATTTATTTAGTGATAATTTTTCGTAGTGACAAACTTTAGCTGCATAAGTATTGCTCTTATAAACATATAAACTCTATGTTTGGGATTTTGCAAGGATTAAAACCATACTCCATTCGTCACAACTTAATTGTCCTCCGAGAAAAAACACACACTTTAGGAATGTTTGGCGAAATAGGCTCTAGCTGGAGCTTAAATTATAAGCCGGAAGCTAGAGCTTCTATTTTGAAAATTAGTTGGAGCCGAAGCTTATTAATGTAAAATCGCATAAAAGTACATCAAATTACATACATATATAAATCTAGCTTTTGCGGTATAATGCGTTATACTTTGAAGGGTATTTAAGTAATTTAACTAACTATAAGCCCCTATAAGCCCATTTCAATGGGCTTGGGCTTGGCTTATGGCTTATAAAGCTTCCATAATCTGTGTAACAAACAAAGCTTATTTTACAAGCTAGCTTGTTTTAAAAGCTCAAGCCCCTATAAGCCTCGTGCCAAACATAGGAAAAACATTATCATTAACAGTTTACCCTCAACCGATTAATTAGTGTTTTCTTGGTACTTTTATAAAAATGAATTGAAGTATGGCAACGCCCCAATCCTATCACTTCCCCACCGCAAATGTCTTGTCTAGGAGGGCTTTTGGAGTAAAAGGTCTTCGCTTCCATCCCAACTCCTCCTGGCTAAAGGTAACTCGAACAAGTGCTCATTCCCAAGGGGTAGGTACTTGGTGAAGGGTTAGTCGACACCCAAAAGGGGTGTACGGGTCAGGGTTTGTTACGATCACACATCGGCCAAGTATGGGATTCGTTGGTGGTTTATAAAGTCTAGGCGTCTCCTCTTCTTACAAGCTAGCTTTTTGAACCAATACGGGCATAGTATGGGATAGGTTCGACTCAGGGTTTCCACTTATGATTTTTTCACACTCCTACATGGGGCTGATGACGGTCTGAAAACCAGACCGGACCGACCAAGACTAGACCGAAAACCGATTTGGTCCAAAACAGGGGACGAGGACCAAGACCAGACCGAAAACCGATTTGGTCCAAAGTAGGGGACGAGGACCGGACCGAAATGTTCGGTCCATGTCCAGGTCAGGTCGGTTCGGTCTTCAGTCCGGTCCAACAAAGCATAATGGCGGGTTTTGCTCAAGACCGAACCGGACCGGACATAAGACCAAATATGAGTTTAAGGACGGACCGAGGAGCGGGCCGAAATATGTTGGCTCTCTGGTCCGCGGTCTATTTTGCTCAGCCCTACCTACACTAGGTATGTCACAAATGTGTATAACAAGAGTTTTGAATGATGGGAAAATACAAATTTAAGAATAAGTTATTATCCGAGAAAGAAGTGATACAGTTTGAAGATGAAAATGTGAAGCAAACGACTGCTGCTGAGGTAGTTGTTGTTGTTGTTGCTGAGGTTGTTGTTGTTGTTGAGACATCTGATAGAGTTGATTTTGTTGTTGTTGTAACTGAAACTGTTGTTGTTGTTGTTGATATTGTTGCTGAGGTGGTTGTTGTTGTTGAAACTGTTGGAATTGTTGTTGTTGTTGGAGAAAAAGATGGTCTTGATTATTGGAAGGTGTGGTTGGGTTGCTGTGAGTTGGGATCATGTTCCAGTTTCCTCCACCAAATTGATCCATTTTTTGATCAATTGGTGTTTCTGGGTTTTAGGGTTTGGTAATTAATTAATGGGTGGAAGATGAATTCCCAATTCAACTACTTGTAATGGAGCACAATATAAAAAGTTTTTTTTATATAATTGACTTTTTGACGTTGTGAAAAACTCCATGAAAGATCAAAACTTTTAAAATAAATGTTTATCGATTTATTCGGTTAAAAAAGTTTTCTTGATAAAATCGAGAATCAAACCGAATTCAAATTGGATTAAATCGAATCGAATAAACTAATTACATAATTCTATTTACTAGTTTTAATACCCGTGCACGCACGGGGCTTTTCCATGAAATTTCAATTAAGTTTTAATTTAGCCATTATTGTTTTGTATTTGCTTATTGTAACAGGTATAATAAATGCATCGTTTCATATTTAGCAAAACACCTCTATTTAACAAAAACAACTCTATTACGCGTCTTCATCATCATCATCCGATATCTGTAAGAATTTTTATTTATTAGCATGGTGATTACGTTGGTATATTTTTCTCCACTAAAGTAGTAATTTACCTCGATTGTTTTTCTTGGTCTTTTAGTTGGCTCCAAATTTTGTTGCTGTTCACAGTCTTCTATATCAATAACATTGTGGGAAACCATATTATTGATGTTTCGGAGTCGCTTCTTTTCCCTATTGTCTTCAGAGTTGTCAATTCTTATGATACTATTATAAGTATTTAGGTGTATTTTTTCCCAATCTCTTTTTGTTCGCAGCTAGAAAAGGCAAAAAGACAACAATATTTATGATATTAGTCCATTGTTTTTTTATAACATTTCATTTTCCTTGTTTTTTAAGATGAAGATTAGTTTAACGTACCTTGGTATAGTAGTTGTCAGTTTTAGTTGAACTTCTTTGCATGTTCCATTGGCTATGTTTGCTGCTAATCTGCGATTGTATACCAAAAAGATTAGTATAGTGTAATTGTATGTATTTGTACGGTTTAATGTACTAACCTTTGTTTGAACATATTTATATGGTTGCTGTTGTTATTAATGTATATCTTCGAAGCTTTGTTGATGTTTGATACTTGATACTTGTCTGCAATTACAACTATTTGTTATAATTTTTCCGTGTTTAAATATCGTGTGTGTAGTTAAATATGTTTAACCGGAGGAAGTATTACCTTCCCATACAAATGTTTTCTTATAGTCCTTTGCTTTTTCGTATTTTCAATTACCATTAGTAATATACACATTCACGAATAAATACGCAGTCGTTTTGACTGTGGGCCATTTGCTACAGTAACGGGCTCCCATTTCATCATCAGTTATCTTGTTAGCTGTGAATATGTGGTAGTTGTTTTCCTAATTGTATCCGGAAACTTGTACTTTCAAAACATAATGCTTGTTCAACATGGTATTCAGATCTTCAGGATATGAAGTATTATCGAAATCCTAGTCATGGTAAATAGTTTGTCACATAGGGAATTAATATAATGGTAAATTTTGTTTAACACGTCAAGTTTTGAGATTCTAACCTTCTTTGCTTTTGATATTAGGTACCCAGGAGATTTATCAATCAATTTGCATATCTCTTGTTGGAATATCCAAAAGGATGCTGATCCTGTTTCATCTTGCATTCGGATTTGGACTTTGATTCTGTCAAATTTAAATATTATATTAATAAATTTTGTACTACGTTTAATGTAGAATAAGGAAAAATATATACCTTGGATAAACATCCAAAACTTCTTCATCACATGTTTCACAGGTATAACTGTTTGTTGTTTGCGATTTGATAGCTTTACTTTTGCATTTGTTGCAAATCATGTAATTACCGATCTTGATCAATGCTATCTCAAAAACTTTTGCAAATTATAAACAATCTCGTGGGTGTAGTAAAAAGTTAAAAAAATGTTATATTTTAATTCATTGTGATTTTTAGGTAGATTTGTTCTATTAAGTGGATGGTTTATAATGTTTACCTTGTCTTAAAATCAATGATTCGTGGATTCTTTTCGTTGATAAGTATCTTTGTTCTATAAAAGCAATTAGAAACTTGTGTAACATCTGCATAGGTTTGAGAAACTTAATTAATTACAGTATATTTTACATAATAGTTAAAAAATAATTATATACTTACGATTCCATGTACTGTACTTTGCCATAATGATCAAGATGATGATTGGTTCTTGTGACTTTTCATTCTCCTTGATATATTTATGCAACTTTTTAGCAAGATCGTTCCATAAGATGCAACGAATTATATCACTCCTTTGAGAAAAAATGTTCTTTTGTTATTAGTGTCGGTATTTAACAGCTATAATTTTGATGTAAGTTTATATAAACTTACTTCAAATCCTGCAGTTCAAATTCTAGGCTGCTTTTTTTGCTCCCATTCTTTCCATTAAGAACTGTTATATCTTTATTATTGATCAAACGACCAATTACATCTATTAAAAAAATAAAAAATAAAATCAGAATGAACAACTTACGAATTTTGATGTATGTAAAAAGATTTAGAAAAAGAAGTATACCAAAAGCATATGCGATGTCGAAAGTTATATTATTGAAGTCTTGGAAAGACAGAAGTTGCAAACCATCACCATCATCAGCACACTTAAAATCTTGGCAGTGTCGAACATTGGTTTTTTTCAAGAAGTGTAGTTTATATTGATGTGGTGTTAATTTTGTACCATCAATATTCTTTTTTACACTAAAGTTTAAATACGATGTATTTTGGTACGTTTTTAGTCATTTAAGTCCGTTTTTAATGGAAAATGGTATGTGTAATTAAACACATACCAGTACCCTATAGTTTTTACAATAACATAAAAAAGAAGACCAATTTTCATTAATTATAAGCTGTTCTTTTTAAAAATATATGAAAAAATTCAAGAAGATTGTGAGTTTATGATAACCTATTCGTCCTTAAAGATCATATCCATGCTTGCTAACGCGGGCGGATTGTTGTTGGCGTAATATTGTTTCCATAGAGAAACAACCTTCACTTTGATCGTCCATTTATCTTTTTCAGAATTGATATCTTAAAGAAAAGTTATAGCTATTATGAAACCTGTAAAATCAAACAGTAAAATTTTTAATTGTATGGAAGATATTGTTGTTTAGGTTTCGCATTTATAGAGTTTGGGTTTCTCCAAGTTTCTGTATAATTATTCTAACAGATAAACTTTAAGGTTGTTCAAGTTTAAGTATAATTAAACTAACATATATAAACTTTAAGGTTGTCCTACTTTGACTATAATTATACTAACAGATATGCAAAAGATTTATTAAAAAAATAATGTTTATGTTATAGATAAACACAATATATATTATATAATTATCTTACACAAATTTACAGGAAATACACATTATGTTCGACTACAGGTAACATTAACAACTTAGTTAAAAAAT
>BQNB010111761.1:0-22282 GCA_026074375.1 Tanacetum coccineum | reverse complement strand
GTTGACGTTTGTAATCGGGATTTTGAATAGTTGAAGTTTTGATTTGTTTTCTATTCTACTAAAGACGTAAAAGCATAAAAGGGGCAATTAAACAATTAAGGAAATTACGATTATAAATTAAAAACGTTAACGGAATAAAAAAGCGACAAATTAAGCAACTAAATCAAATTTTAACCCTAATAATAATGGCAAAAATAAACATAGCAATTACAACTATCATGATAAAAATAAAAAGCATACCTAACCTACGGAAAACAAGCAAATGAATGATAGTGAGACTTAAACATATCATGGCAATAAGAGCATAAACATAAATGAAATAAAGAGATAAGTAAAAAGATTAGAGGTACCAAATATGATGAAGAATTCAAAAATGACGAGATGAGACCGCTCTATAAACCATACCCGATCAACGTACTAATTAATTGAAATGTCACACGAATAGAACCAGGTCAAAACCTCCTCTTTTTAAACTATACTAACCTAATTAATTGAAAATATAGCATAAGACAAAAACTCCAAAATTGCCGTTGCTCCTTTTCATTTACAATTGACACCGATAAATGACCTGCTGCTTTCCTTTTATTCATTCAAAGAATCCGAAAAAGACAAAAAAACTAAAGAAAACTAAAAAAAATGACCAGAACCAAAAGTTACCAAATAGAAAGATGGAGATGAATTGAGATATATGTTTCTAAACAACATTGGTTCGACTGTCTGTCTTTTTTTTTACCTTCGATCTACAATGAATTGTAAAACTGGGATAAGACAAAAAAATTCCAAAATGCCGCTCTATTTCTTACTAATCAACAAATATTAGAAAACTAAACAAAAAGGGATAACTTCAACTTTTTATTAATAAACTTGAGATTACAAAACTTGAAAAGAGTATTTGCCTACATAAAAGCTTAAAGACAGAGATATGTAAGAGAAGACATAAAAGTAAATTGCAGGGAAAAAAAATGAGATCAATAGAATGATGATAGATCTTTTCTTCGAATGAAATCCTCCTATTTATAGAGGAGTCTTGTGCACTATGTGAGGAAAGACAACCAAGATCTTCAATACTTCTCTAAATTGCTTATGGAAAGCTTCAATCACCATTAAAACTACATCTTCAATATTTTGATTTTGTCCCTATCCCTTGAAATTGCATATTAATTGCTTTAACCTTTCAATGCGCTATTTTTGGCTCATATTTTATTATATTTCAAATGAAGATGAAAGCTGGTAACGGCCGTTAGTGTAAGGACTAACGATGTCATGGCTTGAGGACTAACGATGTGATATGTTTCTGGTGTAGAGACTAACAGTCGTTAAGTCCTTATATAGGCTTCTTTCTTTTTCTTGTGTTTGGACCGATTTTCTTCATAATTTGGGTCGGTCTTGGCCAATTAAGATGCATACGCATTTGGCTTCGGTTTTCCACGCTCTTTCCAATCCCGTGCTCGGTTTTGTCCAGTTTTTGCCTTGTTTTTGCCTTTTTGTGAATATCCGTTACCTACACAGTACATAACGCAAAACAAGCATATATTTGGCATTTTATGTCTGTTTTTGGTTATTTAAGCTTGTTTTATTGAGATAAAGGTATGCATATTTAAGCACATACCAATCCATTTCTCACAGCCTCATCGGTCAGTGCACCAGAAAAATCTGCATAGTCTTTGGCTCCGTTGCTGCCATCATCCCACGGATATGTGGAGCAAGGCCATACACATACCTTTCAATCATCCTACTCTCAAGAGTTACCAAGTGAGGAACTAACCTCGCCAACTCATGAAACCTATCAGTATACGCAGCATGGCCAGCCCCGACCATGGCGTGATTCCACAACTCCGATTCCAACTTTTGCATCTCTTGACTAGGACAAAACTCTTGTACCATCATAAACTTAAAGTCATTCCATGACATACTAACAACAACTTCCCAGCTTAGCATGAGAATCTGAGAATTCCACCACGTTAAAGCCTTACCCACAAATGAACCAGCAGTATATTTCACTTTTTGGTCATTACTACAACCACTCATATCCTGTACGTTCTCTATTTTCTCAATTCAATGAGTAAGAACTATAGCACCTCCCTTACCATCATATTCCTTAGGGTTACAAGCTAAGAACTCCATATATGAACAACCTACCCGGTTGCCATTTACTAACACATTCCCCACATTCTCCTGAACGTTCTCATTAACCACATTACCATTTTGATTTCCAACATTTCCTCGGTTACTAACCTAAGCCAGCATGACGGGTAAGAGGTTCTGCAATTGCTGTGCAATGATCTTTGAGAAGTCGGGTGCACCCCCATTGGCTCCCTCTACATTCCCATTGACTCCCTCTATACCCCCATTAGCTCCTAAACCCTGGTCATTTCCTTGACCATTCAAATACTCAACACGCTCATCATTACCTTCCCTAGGTCTTCTAGCCCTTCCACCTCTACCAACCCGTTCACCCTCCTAGTGATTCGGCAGCAGGCCGGCCAGCACTTCGGGTCCTCATCCTTGGCGGCATTATCTATACGAGGGAGAACATGTGCAACATTAGGTAAGTGGTAAGACTCTCACATATATATAGAATATCTTACTATATAGATATACACGTAACTCCACCCTACAGTGTCAACATCGATTTGTGTGAATAACATTATCAAGTATGAGTGAGTTGTGATATGCTTATAACTACATTGGCCAACATACTTATATTCGCATCCTTTCCCAGTTATATTCAATATTGAGCCCACCAATTTCAATGACTGACATAATTAAGGCACCAAACCGCGAACACACAAAGGCACACAAAAGCGGAACACCGCACACATAGATACTATACGCAACTAGACGACAGATCTTAGGTTATAGACTGCAGAAACTCGAGAATGCAACATAATGATCAATCATAACACAAGATACAAAATAGAGAAAACTACATTGCATAAACTCCAAGTGTTATGAAGACCATCAACCTTGAACAAACTCAAGTGATATCCCAAATCGCAACTAAAATCCACAATTTCTTACCATTATTCAAATGCCTACACAAGCAAGCAAGACTTCAAACGAAATTCCACATAGGATACTTCTAAGTCTGCTATCAATTACCAAACTACTCTTCTTTCACTTTACCTGAAAATGATACTCAAAAACGTCAACAATAATGTTGGTGAGCTCGTAGGTTTGACCTTAAACCCAAAAGATGTGCCAATATTTCAACATTGGACAATAGTGCTATATGACAGTGAATATATGCAAACAACCTTAGCATCACCGCTAATCAATAACCATATGTCACTTATGCACCTAAAGGGCCTATCAGCTGGAGAACTAAAATTAGGGCATGACCATACACAAACCTGGGTAGGCGTACCTATCCGCTCTAATAATCGCACAAATACTGGGTAGGCGTACCCATCCAATCCAATAATCTTACAAACACTGGGTAGGCGTACCCATCCGATCCAAACAATCATGCATCACATAATATTCACATAGCAGTCATAAGCACATAACTTGTCCCAAAAACAAAAGCACATTTCGCACAGATCAATTTAAAACATTTTAATACACATTTGAGTATCATTTTCCCCCAACAAAAAAACCAGTAAAAAGTGAGGCTACGAGAACTCACTTCAAGAAAGTCTTTAGCAACCAAATCTCAATCACACAAGCAAATGCAATGACGCCCGCACACGACCTAGTCCAGTTAATGTCCCAATTTAATCATCCAATTCTAAAACAATCTTCACGTTTGATGCATACAGTTTAGACGCATTGTACAATTACCCAAAACAATTTAGTGGTGTGATGATTGACGACTTAACTCCACAATCATATCAATCTCATACATCGATAATACATACTTATACTATTTAACGTAAATAGATAAGTAATTTAATAAATATTTATAATTATTATTTATAAATATATCTCGACAATTCCATTCGGTACACCTTAGTCACTTCAAAATAATCATTATACGGTTGAAAATGAAACGTTTACTCATAAACACTTTAGAGAAGTTTCGAGAAAAATTATATTTTTCGTCTTTTAGTGAATTTATTAAATAAATAAAATAAAATAATTAAATATTATTTATTATTTAAAATCAAAAATCATGTTTTTGAGAAATTTTCTAAGTATAAACTTTTTACGAAATTTCGACATGACTCGTACATTTATACAACGTTTTCCAAGGTTTCAAACCTTATTTTCAACATTTTTCACAAATTCGACACTTTTCGACAAAATTCAAAAATCACAATCATTAACGCTTACCAACACGTTTTTCCTAAAATATCGTTCAATATCACTTCGTAAATACATTTCCACTTTTAAAAGTCCATCAAAATTCTCATAACTACTACATATAGGCCCAACAAGGGTCCATTAGGACATATATAAGTCCAAAATACTATTTAATTCCAAAACCAAGATCTATTTACATATATAAGTATATACCTATATGTAGAAATAATCCGGCCCACAATAAGCCCTCCCATTAAGCCGCGACTCAAATAGACTTATTGGGCCGTGAGTCCATAAACTCTAAAATACGTATATTAAGCTTTAAAATAAACTATTAAGCTACGTATCGCGTTTGGTTACTACCATAAGCCTCAAAAATAGTCCACAACATACGCCATAATATAAAAATAATCAAAATCACTTTCCTAGAGATTTTAGAAATCCATTCGTGGCTTATAAGCCAAATAAGCCAAGAAATAGCTTAAAAATAAGCCCGAATAAGCCATACAAGCTACTATAAAAAATAAGCATTCTAACATCATATATTATTCAACCATCACGACCATGACATCAAAACTACAAAAACCCTCTTTTTCCTTTTCTTTTTACACGAATCAAACACCCCCTTTTTCTTTCGTTTCACTTCCAAAAATCAATTTTCACAACGATCAACTTATACAACTAACATCTAAGTATCAAAATAAACCCAAAAGGACAAACAAAATTTAAATTAGAAAACTTATAAGAAAATCTTCAAATTTGTAGATTTCGACACGAACCAGACAACCCAAATGTTGTTTAAATGAATAACCAAACACTAGAATCAACCCCAAATATTTATGTCTTCATGTTTTCTTGATCAAACTTAAAAAATTATAAGAGTGTGTGTGTTGTAGGTGTGGACGAACACAAGAGAGAAGGGAGAGGATATTTTTTTGATTTTGAAAATGAACTATGTGTAAAAATGAGGATAAGGAACGCATCTTATGTACAATTTAAACAAGGTTAGCTAAAATTAAGCCACCTTGTCTCCCTAGTCTTCTTTTGACCGGCCATGGTATCCCATGGAGTCTCGTGCCTTTCTTTTCGTGTCGGGATCACTTAAATACTCGTAAAACTCAACCGTAAAATTTACCCCAAAGTTAATTAGCATTTTTATTCACTTTAAAAATACTTTTCCATTAACCTAGAGTATTTACACGACATATTTTTACTTTACACCCTTCAAAACTCATTTGGACATTAACGGACGTGTCAGACTCATTTTTTGGCATTTCTCAAAATTCACGGGTCAAACCACCCGGAATACACATAACACAATAATACCTTCCAAAAGGGATTATTAATCACAATAAACCACAATTCATCACATATCTCTTAAAATCATCACCGTCAACACGGTACAAAAATCTGAATAAACTGACAAAAGTCAAATAGTCAAAGGACTATAAATGAAATATTCAAAACATAAAAAGGGCAAAGGTTATAGCTAGGTTAATGATATGAAGACCTTTGATTTTTATAAAAACTTATTCTTTCCGAGGAGCACTTGTTTTGAAAAGAAGGTCTTCGAGCATATGAGTTTGAAGGTCTCATATGTGGTATAGGTCGAGGTCGTGTGTATCCAAGTCCATTATGTAAGCTCGAGTGATATCTTGTTTCCACTCTTTTAATGGGTGCTTGGGAACCTCGAGTGTTTGCAAAGTGAGTTTGAGGTACTATGGGTTTAACAAAGCTTTTTGAGAAAGTTTCTTTTTGACTCTCTTTTACAAACACTATTGGTTTGTTTGGACTTGCGGAAGTGATTTTATCATTTTTAGAAAATCCAAGACCTTCCTTATCTTGGAACGATTTTTGACGTCTTAGCATATCGTCCAAAGCAATGCTACTTTCTTTGAATTTGAAAAATTCAATGCTTCATCGTGATGTTTGGAAACATTGCATTTCAAAGAGTCAACCTCTTTGGTGAGTATATCACATGTTTTATAAGGTTCAACTACCTCTTTATTATTAGCAAGTTTCTTTACTTTAATTTCAAGGTCATTGATTTTACTTAAAAGTTTCACTGGTACAAAAACTGGTATTGGTCACTCCAAAAATGTGTGACAATATACATATGGTCACACATGTTTTTTTAGGTGTTTGTCACCAAACATCACGCCACTGTAGGTCACATACGGTCACGTTAGGGATTTCGTGGCTATTTCCATTGAAAAAGAGTGACTAAAACCCGAATATGTGTGACAAATTAGGCACAAGTTTTGTTGGATTAATCAGTATTAGTGACCGTAAACACTTTCTAGTCACACGAATGGTTTTTGAGAGTAACTATTGTTCGTCCTTTGGCCACATAAATATATAATATATGCGACATTTGAGATGATTTATTCAAGTAAATTTGTATTATGTGTTACTATTGCCCATCCTATGGCTACATAAATATATAATAAATGTGGCCTTTGCGAGGATTTAGTCACATTCGGTCCACAATGACCCAGATTGTGTCATGCCCACTACTAGTCCTAGGCAACTTAGTCACAAAATCCATAGCTATCCCTTCCTATTTCCATACGGGAATCTCAGAGTGTTGGAGCAGGAAAAATGGCCTTTGATGCTCAGCCTTAACCTTCAGATAAGTCAAACACTTACTAACATATTCAGCTATATCCTTTTTCATTCCAGGCCACCAATACATATCTCTCAAATCATAATACATCTTATCAGCTCCTGGGTGTACAGAGTGCTTCGACTTATGGGCTTCATCCATTATTAGGGTTCTCACCTCACCCTTCAAAGGTACCCATATTCGATCCAGGTAGTACAAAGTTCCATTACTTCTCTGTTCTATCATCTCATCTAAACCTTTCTGCAATACTGCAAACTCATCCACAGCCTCCTTCTGAGCCGCTAGTATCCTATCTTTGATACTCGACTGAAGGATCATATTCATAGCTCTAACTCTCTTAGGCTTTACTCTTTCATTCCAACTCAGAGGCCATCATCCACCACATTCGCCCTTACCAGGATGGTAGCGAATTCTCACAGTCAAATCACTAAACAACCTATCCACGACTCTGTCACATATTCACACTTTCTGACTAAAGATATGCAGAAGACTCTATGGTCCTAAGATGACACTCTTTGTCCCATACATATAATGTCTCTAGATCTTAAGTGCAAACACAACTGCACCCAACTCTAAATCATGGGTAGTATAATTCTTCTCATGAATTTTCAACTGCCTAGACGCATAGCTATCACTTACACTTTGCAATTAACACACACCTAGTCCATCCCGGACACATCACAATATAACCACAACGTCTTCAGGTCCCATCAAGGATAGCTAGAACAGGCCACATTACCCAACTTATCTTCAGTTTTACTGAAATGCCAATTCCTGTTCCTCACCCCAATCGAAAGTCTTACTCTTCTGAGTCAAAATAGTAAGAGACTTATCTATCTTAGTAAAGTTCTCAAAGAACCTATGGTAATACTAAGCCAATCCTAAGAATGAATGAACCTCAGTCAGAGTTCTAGGGGCTTTCTAATTCTTAATAGCTTCAATCTTACTAGGGTCTACATAAATTCCATTACCATTTATCACATGCCTAAGAAACTGTACTTCTCTTAGCCAGAATTCACACTTAGAAAACTTAGCATATAGCTTCTCCATTTTGAGCAGCTCCAAGACTAACCTTAAATGTTCTACATGATCCTCATGAGTCTTATAGTGATTAAGAAATCGATCTAAACACTAATCACAACTAATCCAAAGATACGGCCTACAAACTCAATCATCAAATCCTTTAATTAAATACAGGTGCATTAGAGCATGACCAAATGCATTACAGTCAACTCAAATGTCCATAACGATTCTAAATGTACTTTGTTATGTCATCCTCCATGCACTCTCAGCTATGGTTATCCAACTAAAGATCTATCTTTGAGAAAAACTGCGACCCTTACAGTTGATCAAATAGATCATCAATTTTAGGAAGTGATTAGACGTTTCGTTAACAGTCAACTTCTTTCAATTCTCTATAATCAATGCACATCCTAAAAGAACCATTCTTTTTCTTAACGAACAACATCGGCGCCCCCCAATGTGACGAACTTGGTCAAATGAAACCTTTGTCTTGGAGTTCCTTAAGTTGTCCTGGCAACTCCTTCATTTCAGAAGGTGTAAAACGATAGGGAGACTTGGCTACCGGCGTTGCTCTAGGGATTAACTCAATCCAAAACTCAATTTCCTGAATAGGCGGTAATCCAAATAGGTCATCCGAAAATACCTTAGGAAAATTTCTAACCACAACAATCTCTTCTTGTTTGTTATCACTAGCCTTAGCACTCATGAACAATCTCATTTTCTTATCCGGTCTCTCTCCTACTACTTTAAGCACCTAGCATCTGTGTGGTATCCTCACTACCTTCTCATGGAAAATTATTTCAGCCTTATAATTAGACAACTAGTCCATACCTATAATCACATCAAAACTCCCATGTCCAAAAGGTATAAATTCTATGTCAAAGACATGACCCTCGATTTCTAGTTTACAACCCTTAATAACCTTATCAATCTCTACTAGCTGCCCGCTAGCTATCTCAATCACATAATCAGAAAACCTAAGTTTCTGGGCTCAAAGCCTAACAAGGAAAAAAAGAGTAGAAACCAAAACTATAGTCGGCACCAGAGTCAAATAAGGTAGTGGCAAAATGATTGTTCAAAGTAAACGTACCCGTCACAATGTTCGGATCCTGGCGAGCTTCCTCTGCTCCCAACATGAATGCCCTACCCCTAGCCTGGTTCCCTTGGTTTCCATGACCCTGACCCCCGTTATTAGCAGCAACTTGATTTGGATGATTTTCCCTTTCGGTTCTTGTGCTCTATTCAATCTAGGACAAGCTGACCTGACATGGTCAGGTACAACACACTCATAACAAGCTCATTAATAGTTGGTTCTAGCATTGACAGGATTCACATTCCTCAGCACACCTCTACAATCCTTTGCCAAATGACCCGGGCGGTTACAGTTGAAGCATGTGTGACAAGGCCCTCCGGGTGCATGGTAGGAGTTGTAGGTGGTACAGTTGGACCAAGTACCCATATTCTCTCTTCCTACAGGGTTTATAGTAGTAGCAAAAACATTCACAATCCTAGTCCTCTTATTTTCATCCCTACCATTGTTATCCTTGCTAGTTTCCCCCCACATTTCCTCTTTTCTCAACTTTCTTTATTGATCCATTTCTCACAGCCTCATCGGTCAGTGCACCAGAAATCTGCACTGCCTTCTACATAGTCGTTGGCTCCGTTTCTGCCACCATCCCACGGATTTGTGGAGTAAGGCCATACACATACCTTTTAATCATCCTACTCTCAGGAGTTACCAAGTGAGGAACTAACCTCGTCAACTTATAAAACCTATCAGTATACGCAGCATGGCCAGCCCCGACCATGGCGTGATTCCACAACTCAGATTCCGACTTTTGCATCTCATGACTAGGACAAAAATCTTGTATCATCATAAACTTAAAGTCATTCCATGACATACTAACAGCAACTTCCCGGCTTAGCGTGCAGATCTGAGAGTTCCACCACGTTAAAGCCTTACCCATAAATGAACTAGTAGTGTATTTCACTTTTTGGTCATTACTACAACCACTCATATCCCGTATGTTCTCCATTTTCTCAATCCAACGAGTAAGAACTACAGCACCCCTTACCATCATATTCCTTAAGGTTACAAGCTAAGAGCTCCTTATATTAACAACCTACCCAGTTGCCATTTACTAACACATTTCCCATGTTCTCCTGAACGTTCTCATTAACCACATTACCATTTTGATTTCCAACATTTCCTCGGTTACTAACCTGAGCTAGCATGGCGGGTAAGAGGTTCTGTAATTGCTATGAATGATCGTCGAGAAGTTGGGTGTACCCCTATTGGCTCCCTCTACATTCCCATTGACTCCTTCTACACCCTCATTAGCTCTAAAACCCTGGTCATTTCTTTGACCATTCAAATCCTCAACACGCTCATCATTACCTTCCCTAGGACCTTCTAACCCTCTTCTACCTTTACCCAACCCGTCACCCGGTCCCCCTCTTAGTGATTCGGCAGTAGGCCGGCCAGCACTTTGGGTCCTCATCCTTGGCGGCATTATCTATATGAGGGAGAACATGGGCAACGTTAGGTAGGGGAAGAGACTCACATATATATAGAATATCTTACTATATATAACCAGATATACTTGTAACTCCACCCTACGATGTCAACATCGATTTGCGTGAACAACATTATCAAAGATGAGTGAGTTGTGATATGCTTATAACTACATTGGCCACCATACTTATATTCACATCCTTTTCCCCATTCCTATCCAATATAGAGCATTACCCATTTCAAGACTGACTAATAAGGCACTCACACACATGAACACACAAAGGCACACAAAAGCGGAACACCGTGCACATAGATCCTATACACAACTAAACGACGGATCTTAGGTTATAGTCTAGGCCAAACCACCTAGTTCTCTATAACCTTCAGGTTGTCGAGGATGGTCTGTCACACCCCGACAATGGCAGAAACTCAGGAATGCAACATAATGATCAATCATAACACAAGATACAAAATAGAGAAAACTACATTGCATAAACTCCAAGTGCTATGAAGACCATCAACCTTGAACAAACTCAAGTAATGTCCCAATCGCAACTAAAATCCATAATCTCTTACAATTATTCATATGCCCGCACATGGGATCATAATCCAAACTTAATCCAAAACATCCAAAACTAGAATCAAATAACAAGCAAGCAAGACTTCAAACGAAATTCCACACGGGATACTTCTAAGTCTGCTATCAATCACCAAACTACTCTTCTTTCACTTCACCTGAAAATGATACTCGAAAACGTCAACAATAATGTTGGTGAGCTCGTAGGTTTGACCTTAATATGCAAACAACCTTAGCATCACCGCTAATCAATAACCATATGTCACTTACGCACCTAAAGAGACTACTAGCTGGAGCACTAAAATTAGGGCAGGACCACACACAAAACTGGGTAGGCGTACCCATTCGCTCTAATAATCACACACATACTGGGTAGGCGTACCCATCCGATCCAATAATATCATAAATTTGATGGGAAGGCTGATAGAAGGGTTTTTAGTAGGGTATTTCTCAATAATAGCAAAGCTTTAGGTATGTATAATTTACAACCAAAAAGTTAAAGAGAATCTGTATGTAAAATTTCTAAAATAAACCAAATGTTTGCAGGACAAGGAAACTTAACTGGCTTTTTGATAATGATTCCTTAACAAATTCTATAATTATCAACCAGTTCTGTAGGAACAAACTAAACAAAATGCAGGTCCACAAGAGCTATATGGTATGTAACACCCCCAATTTTAACATATAGTCAGTGGAAGCTAAATCTGGGGTATTTACTTCATGATACAACAACATAATCATAGAAAGAATGACCTTAAAAAGACCGTTTTTGGAAAATTTAGAGTTATCCATTCATTATAACAAGTTTTTACAAAATGCAGGTCCTACAATCTAAAACATAAAGTGTGAATGATAACAGTTCAGCCATCTTCAAGTCCCAGCCACTCCGTGCCGTAAGTTGCTTAATTACCTGAGATAAACATGCTAAAAAGTCAACACAAAGGTTGAGTGAAATTCATAGGTTTGATAAACAGTTTGAATACAAGTCATAGGAATCATGTGTATAAAACACAATTATTATAGAAAATGGTATTGTTATTATACACCCGTTATTAGTAATGATTGCAACGAATGCAATTATCATAGTAACAGTGTATTACTGCGTTATTGTCTTGTTTGGTCTGATTGGTCTTGTCTGGTCTTGTTCCTTGTCTAAGCACATCGCACTAACACATTATCATCAAAAGTCAATTTAATGACTTGAAGAGCTTCATTGATCAATCAACATATTAAGCATCCAAAGTTACTTTAATGCCTTGAAGATTAACCGACTTGTAGGATTTAAGACACTAACCCATATCATCCAAAGTCAATTTAACGACTTGAAGAGCTCATAATATCAACATATTAACATCCCAAAGTCAATTTAACGACTTGAAGTCAATTTAACGACTTGTAGGATTTATAATATTAACACATTAATATCCAAAGTCAATTTAACGACTTGTAGGATAGATAACTTAGACAGCAATTGTAATGATATGTCAGGATAGCATGTAATTTGGAAAACACTTGTATTCGTAATTTATAGCAGGTATCCCCCTCACGGGTTTATGAAAAGATTAAAATGCGAGGCTATGAACTCACTAAGTCCTTGAAAAGTAATCACATTGTTATAAGATAAACGAGTATGTAAAAGAGTTTGTAACAAGCATGTATCCCCCTCGCGGGTTTATAAAACATGTAAAATAAGTAAAGGCGAGGTTATGAACTTCACCTGATAGGTAGATGCAATAATTATTTCAGAATGAAAGCTGACGACCTTATCACAATCTTAACGGGGAAAGGTTGATATAGCAAAATGATAGTAAACAGCCACGTCACGCAACCTGAGTAAATATGTCAAGTCTTAGGAAGATTGTACTTTAGAACTTTGGTTCTAAGAGTTTATGATTTGATTGGAGAGTTTGGAATTATTGTATCACCGTTCGGGCCATCATAATTCAGAAGTCATTCAGTAAACGTTTGAGGAGCTAGGGCACTTTAAATCGTAAACCCAACAACTCAATCAGAACGTAATACCAAGATGAAACATTTTAATATGAAGCTCCCTAGTATTGTGATACGATATAATCAGTTTTAAGCGTTTTAATCAATATCTGGAAATGTTAAGCACGTCAAGCATTAATTAAAGTTATGTCTTGTAATGTTTTGAACATGATTTTATACTTTTTCAAAATGTTACATTTTAGACCCTTGAGAATGAAAAGTGGCAAAATATACCCTTGGAGTTTGCACTTTTACGAGTTTGGTCCTTCAAGTTTAAAAGATGTACAAAGTAAACCTTGCACTTTGAAAAGTGACATAATAGATCCTTATAGTTATAACTTTGATAAAATGACATATTTAGCCCTTTTAGTTATTAATTTCAGAAAGTTACGATATATACCCCTTGCATGGATAATATTTACAAAACAAGTCCGAATTGCCATGCAAGCTTATTTTAACATTTCAATAGACATTTATAAGTTATAATAAACTAAAATATGAAGATTTAACGCAACGCAAGTTTAAAATAACGATTCGTTAAGCTAGGAAGCAAAACGGGTCATATTAGGGTTTTAAAATGAAAACGCGCGGGTTTTAAGTTCAAATTCTTTCATGACTTATCAAAGAACTTATTTTAATGTTAGTTAAGCTTATTGGGATAGATTATAACAATAGTTTACAAGTTTAGCTTATAGATTAAGTAAAAACATGAAATTAGGGTTTCGGGTGTACGGTTTTGGATCAAAATAGAAAATGAGCATGAATTGAGTTATGAAACTTTAACAAGAGTTTATTTAGGATCATATGAACATTATAAGAGTGTAGGAGCAGAAGTGGAACATCCAGAACCTGGGTTTGAGCTTATAGCTTAGAAACGGGTCAAAATCGGGACTTTTAGCTTCGTACGCCTAGAATAACGACTCCCGGGCTTCTTTTCTTGGTTTCTTTTGCTTCACTTCTGTTCTTGAGACTTCTTAGGACCTATTAAGATCTTCTTAGAGCAAAGTATTGCTGCTATTAAGGGTTATAGAGGAGGAAGTGGGGGATGAGTTACAATGAGAGGTTTATGCCCCTATTTATACTCGAAATGAGCTTGGAGGCTAAGGAACATTATGTGATCAGGTTAGGACATGTAGGAGGTCTAGAGGGTGATGAGGAGAGGCTATAGGATGTGTTGTATAAGCTAGAAAGTAGCTTTGATGTGTTGGTTACCCCATGTGAAGCCGCGGCTAAAGAAAGAAGAAAAGAGGTGATGTGGCTCATTTTTATACCAAGAAATGGATTAGATATTTAAGTGAGAGTGCTTTAAGCAGATTAGATATGTGGTAGTCTTGTCATGGAGGTGCTTGTTTGCAAAAAGATTAGTTAAAATGGGTCAAAATGAAAGAAACTAGGTTTCGGGTTCATTAGGGCTTATTTAGGGTTTTCAAGCTTGTAATTCGTGTACATTTGATCAATAATGATGGATTAATGTTTGTAAGGATTGTATTAAGGATTAATAACAAGAATTGATAGGTGGTTCGGGTTTAAAATGGGCGAAAACGAGTAAACGGGTCCAAAGTTCCAATTAGGGCACAATTAGGGTTTCTTGGATTCAATTTGCATATAGTTGAAGTAAAATGATGAAATGATGATTGTATATGATTGATAATGTTGTAAATTAAGTTATTACAACTTATTTGAGTATTGGTTTAGGTTTACAATGGATAAAAACGAAGAAACGGGTCATGGTTTAGTATTTTGCTCGGGTTAGGGTTTCTGACTTTTGAATTAGGGTTTTGAGTGTAAAAATGTGTATGAAAGCTTATGAATAGAATAATTAGGGTTTACACATTGTATATTGAGTGTAGTAGCTTGCACAAGAGTGGTGGTGAAGAAACTGGAATGAAAACGGAGGTAAAATGGCTATTTTGGAGATCATGCTTAATGACTTGTATATTGAGCTTTGAAATCTTGTACTTGACTGGAGGGAAGTTTTATATTTATCAAATGAAGATTTATATTATTTGTACATATGTTTTAGTAGCTTGTATATTCACTTTAGATATTAAAGAGCACCAAGCATAAGTTTCATGAGACCTTTTGGATGTCCTGTTACTATTCTAAATACCCTAGACCCTTTAGGCAAGTTTGATGGGAAGGCTGAGGAAGGGTTTTTAGTTGGGTACTCTGTAAATAGCAAGGCTTTCAGGGTATTTAATACTGAAACCAGAAAAGTTGAAGAGAATCTGCATGTAAACTTTCTTGAAAATAAACCAAATGTTGCAGGGCAAGGACCTAACTGGCTTTTTGATATTGATTCCTTAACAAATTCTATGAATTATCAACCAGTTACTGCAGGGAATCAAACTAACAAAAATGCAGGTCCACAAGAAACTAATGGCAATACAGGTTTGAAGAAAAATGTTGATGCTGGACAAACTGAAGAAGAGAATGTGTCTACTCAACAATATATTGTGTTCCCATTATGGTCATCTATCTCTTCAAGCTACAAGAGCTCAGATGACAAGGCTGAGGATGATACAGTTGATGATGATGCTTGTAAAAAGACTGTACAAGAACCAGCAAGTGAGTATGATCAAGCCTTGAAGAATGTTCTTGATAAGATGATGGATCAAGAGAAGGAGGCTACAGAGCAATCAGATGCTGTTAGAAAAGAGTTTGAAGCTCAGTGTGATAGCCAGCTTCTTCAGGAGAAGATTACTAGAGCTAGCAGTACTAACAGTTTTAATACTGTTAGCACACCAGTTAATACTGCTAGTGCATCCAGGACTTTTAGTCCTATTGGACCATCATTTGTTCCTTTTGGTGGATCTTTTCCTATTGATGTTGCTAATCTTCCTCATGATCCTCTAATGCCTGAATTGGAGGATACTGCTAAAATTCGAAGTACTAGCATTTTTGGCAATGCCTATGATGATCATGACTTGGAAACTCTCAATACTCCTTATGCTAATCAAAGTGTGGGTGCAGAGGCTGATTTCAACAACATGGAACCTTCCACTATTGTCAGTCCTATTCCCACAACTAGAGTACACTATATTCATCCTAAAGATCAGATTATTGGGGATCCAAAGTCAGCATTAAAAACAAGGGGCATGACAAAGAAGAATTCTAGAGAGCATGCTATGATTAGCTACATCCAAAAGCAGAGAAGGACAAATCACAAAGATTTCTAGAACTGCTTATTTTCTTGTTTCCTTTCTCAACATGAACCCACAAAGATATCTCAAGCCCTTGATGATGAAAGTTGGGTTGAAGCAATGCAAGAGGAGCTGCTTCAGTTCAAGATTCAGAAGGTTTGGACTCTAGTCGACTTACCTAGGGGTAAAAAGGCTATTGGTACAAAGTGGGTGTATAGGAATAAGAAAGATAAGAGGGGTATAGTTGTTAGGAACAAAGCCAGACTGGTAGCACAAGGATATAAACAAGAAGAAGGAATTGATTATGATGAGGTTTTTGCTCCAGTTGCTAGGGTTGAAGCAATCATGTTATTTTTGGCCTTTGCATCATTTATGAATTTTCCTGTGTACCAGATGGATGTTAAAAGTGATTTTATCTATGGCACTATTGAAGAGGAGGTATATGTTTGCCAACCTCCAGGTTTTGTGGATCTAGAATTTCCAAAAAAAGTCTACAAAGTAGAGAAAGCCTTTATGGTCTACATTAAGCTTCTAGAGCTTGGTATGAAACACTTTCTACCTATCTGCTAGATAATGGATTTCACAAGGACAAATTGACAAGACTTTGTTCATAAAAAGACTCAAGGGTGATATTCTACTAGTTCAAGTATATGTAGATGACATCATCTTTGGTTCCACTAAGAAGTCTTTATGTGATGAGTTTAAACAGATAATGCACAACAGGTTTTAGATGAGTTTAATGGGAGAAGTTACTTTCTTTTTGGGTTTACAAGTCAAGCAGAAAGAGGATGGGATCTTCATTAGTCAGGACAAGTATGTTGGTGAAATCTTGAAGAAATTTGGCTTTTCTAGTTTAAGGACAACTAGTACTCCTATGGAAACCAATAAGGCTTTAACAAAGGATGAAGATGGTGAGGATGTTGATGTTCATTTATACAGGTCAATGATTGGGTCATTGATGTATCTTACATCCTCTAGACCAGATATTATATTCTCAGTTTGTGCTTGCTCAAGATCTCAAGTTCAGCCAAAAGTTTCCCACTTAAAATGCAGTAAAAAGAATCTTTAGATACCTAAAAGGTCAACCCAAGTTGGGCCTTTGGTATCCTAAGGACTCTCCTCTTATATTGGAAGCTTTTTCAGATAGTGACTATGCAGGTGCCAGCTTGGACAGGAAATCCACAACAAGAGGTTGTCAATTTCTTGGTTCAAGGTTAATCTCTTGGCAGTGTAAAAAGTAGACTGTGGTGGCTAACTCAACTACTAAAGCTGAATACATTGCTTCTTCTCACTGCTGTGGACAAGTGCTTTGGATCCAAAATTAGATGTTGGATTATGGATATAATTTCATGCAAACAAAGATTCATGTTGACAATGAGAGTGCTATTTGTGTTATCAAGAATCCTGTCTATCATTCTAAAATAAAGCATATATAGATCAGGCATCATTTCATTAGAGACTCTTATGAGAAGAGACTAATTGAGATGGTCAAGATACATACAGATCATAATGTTGCAGATCTTCTCACTAAAGCCTTTGATGTAAGCAGATTTAATTTTCTGGTGGCAAGCATTGGTATGCTTAATTTGTAGCTACATTGGTTAAGGGGAGGTTTAACAGTTCTTAACTTCTATTCATGGGTTATACATAAATATGGATCCTCATGAATTCTTACATGTCTATCTAGTCTTTTCTAGTGTGCTTGTGATGAATAGAGGCATGTTGTTGTATAATTATTGAAGACAAAGTTAAAACTGTTAAGGCAAATATTAATACTGCTAAGTATAATTTGTACTGCTAGGCAAAAGAGGTCGGGACACTAAGATACCTCAGTCTGGTGGTCCCCCTATAAAGGTTGGTGATGAGGCTGTCCATAAGGAGTTGGGTGACAGAATGGAAAGGGCTGCCACTACTGCTTCTAGCTTTGCTAGTTTTAATAATGTTAGTTAAAACTTAATATTGTCAAGAAGCATATGGTACGTATTGTGCTTTTGGACAAACATTGCAGGTTAAACAAAGCATATGGTTGGGATATGGTGAGATCATAAACACCTGGAAGTCTGTGAGTTGAATTGTGATTACAACTGTAGATATTTATGGTTAAGCAATTCTTAACACTTAATCATGTGCTATGCATAGATACGGATCCTCATTAATTCTCATCATGTCTATCTAGTTATTTCTAGTGTGCTTGTGATGAATAGAGGCATGTTATTGGAGAACAAGTTCATACTGTTAGACTAATATTAGTACTGCAAGGCAAAGTACAAAATTTTTAGGAAAAGTTACTCCACTTTTTGACTCCATGTTGGTGCAAAACCAAGCACCTGAGGGTGAAGGTTCAGCAACACCTCCTGAACCTAACCCACCCCTCAACTTCACAGCCAAAATGTTTCTGAACCTCTAAAGAACCCCGTCAAACTGAAACACCTTACCACAGTTTTCAATGAACCTCAGACTGAAGATCACAAGGAGTCAAATGACTACCATACCAATCCATCTACAATACAAAGAAAAAGAAAGACAAAAAAATGCGTAGTGAGACCCACAAAGGACACTACGTTAACCTTAGACTATTGAATCCTCACTGACCTTAGGGAGCAAATGAGTTGCCATAAGGAGGGGTGACAGTGTTGAAAGGGCTATCACAAACTTGATGCTGCTTCAGCTTAGATGCAGCATAGGACATGTGATAACATAAATTAGACCCAGACAGCAAGCAATGCCTAATGTTGACATTCCTTAGAGAATGGATACAGGTGGCAGTCTCAGGCGCCAAGATACCATGGGGGGTGCTCCTGCTCAGACTAGGTCTGAGAGAGTGCTTGAAAAGTCTAATGAACCACCTCTCTTAGAAGGTCACACATCTGGAAGTGGGGAGGCCAGTATGGAATATCATTTTGAATTGACAGATAATGTACCACCTACACCTCATGATTCACCTCTCTCAGGAGATAACACACCTGGAAGTGATGAGGGTAGAATGGAACTAATTAAGGAATTGATGGAAACCTGTACCTCATTGACAAAAAGGGTTCTTGCCTTAGTGGAAGCAAAGACTGCTCAAGACAGTGTGATCAACAAATTGAAATTAAGGGTCAAAAGACTAGAAAAGAAGATAAAGGCACGAACTTTATAACCTATGAAGAGGAGATTGTTTAAAGACAGAGTTGAGACTTCTACTGACACAGGTTTGGGTGAGGATGCATCCAAACAAGAGGAGTAACAAGACAAAGCTAATGTTTAAATATAGTGAAATTGTTGTGCATGATACCTCCTTCTAATGACCAAGATTCTTGAAGAAACTGCGAAACTTGATGATTGACAAGTCAAGATCAAGTTAGGGGAGATTGTAGGAATTTTGAGTTACTACTGCCAGTCCTTCTAACTTTTCTACTAGCGAGGAATTAAGATTGATACTGTTGCTAAAGACTAAAGAAATAGACTAAGTAGTTAGTACTACTAGTTATATTAGTTAGTACTGCCAGCACAAATGATAGTACTACCTGCCAGTATAGTTAGTACTGATTAGTTAATAGTAGTGTTTGTCAGTATTAAATAGTTAGTACTGCTAAAGTGATATGCATGAGATATATTAGGAATAGATATGCATTATCATTGTACGCGTTTTGTAAGCCCATTAGGGTTTTCCTTAGTGTATAAAAGGAACCCTACGGCATAGTTAGATATATCGATTTTCATAGAAAACATATATCTCATAGTTAGTTATTCTGTAACCTTGGCAGAATATTTGCAATCAATATATTCAAGTTTAGTATTCATTGTTCTTCTTAGTATTGCAAGTTAGATTTCGCATAACTTGTAGTATTTACAATCATAGTTTCTCTTATAGTTAGTTTGGATTTATCCAGGTTAACTAAGCTTTAACAAGCTAAGAAGATCTGTTTATTTGGGACTTCACATGTAGCATTGTTTTGAGTTTCATCATCGTCTTCGCTATCGCTCCATGTTCAACCGACAAAGGCCTTGTTCTCCTTTGGCTTTCTACACTCACTAGCAAAGTGGCCTTCTATTCCACAATTGTAGCAAGCTTTATATTGTTTCGAGCTTTCACCATCTTTGTTCCTAAATTTATTACTGCGGCCTTTACCGAATCGATTACCATCGTTATCGAATCGATTTATACGTCCAAACCGATTACCCTTGGAGAAGAACTTGCGGAAGTTCCTAGCCAATAAATTAAATGCCTCGACTTCTTCTTCATCAATGTCTTCGTACTTCCTCCCTGACTATCGCTATCATCACTAGTTTGCTCCCTAGTGACTTTAGCTTTAAGAGCTAATGATTTCACCTTTTCTTTGGTGTTCTTAGACCCTACGCCATCATTATCTAAGACCATTTCATAAACCTTGAGATTTTCAATTAGCTCATGAAGAGGAAGTGTAGCTAAATCTTTGGTTTCTTCAATGACTGTCACTTTGGCTCTCCATTTCAATTGTAGAGCAAGAAGAAACTTTCTTACGTGATTCTTGCTTGAGTAGTTCGGATCTAAAGATTTGAGACTAGTCACAATAGCATTGAATCGTGTGAAGCCGCGATTAATAGTTTCTTCATTAAAGATTGAAAACTTCTCATATTCTTGAGTGAGAAGATCAATCTTGCAATTCTTGACTTGTGAATTGCCTTGGTGAGTGATGATGAGTGTATGCCAAACCTCTTTGACATTTTTACACATGAAGACTCGCTCGTACTCTTTTCAGGGTAGAGCATTAAAAGAGTCATCTTGGCTTCATTGTTCATGCCAAGTTTCTTCTTTTGATCATTTTCAAGAAGTTCATACGACGTTTCCTTCATTAGCTTGGTTTCTGAATCTTCAACTTCATAGGAATGACTTGCCACAAATCAATGTCTTTGGACTTTACGTAAGTCTCAAAGCGGGCTTTTCAAAAGCAAAACCCATTTGGTTCTAGCAAAGGTGGTATTTGCATAGAACACCCCTCGACGTATTTCTCTTGAGCCATGGATCTTTACTCAACTTTTTCAAAAGTCGAAGTTAGGATTTTGAATTTTTGAAAAAGAAGTTTTCAACTTAAAACGACTTCTCAGGAAGGTTTTAACGCTTGAAAACTTGAGTAAGCTGCTCTAATACTAATTGTAGAACCGCAGAGGGGGTGAATATGGTTTTTTTGAGTTCTTTGAAGGTTATAAAACTTCAAGTCTCAAAAGAGTCGAGTGGTGTGCTAATCTACTTTGTGGTAAGAACAATAAGTAGATAGAGAGAAAGAAAAACACCCCGATATATACTGGTTCGGGAAGGGGGGTTTAGTCCTTCCGTACGTCCAGTTGCGAATCCATGACTCCGATACTACACTAGTTAATCCTTATGGTGGACTACAAACCGTATTACAATTTAACTCTACCGACTTTCAACAAAGCTCGACGCCTACAAAGAAGAGTTACTACCTACGGTATTCCGCCCTCGAAATCCACCCCTAACACCCGTGATTCGACTTAACCTATAACTCTAAATCCTTCCCCTTGGAAGCTTTCAGATCCCTAATGATCTGTTGGTTGTTGTGTGTCCCAAATCAGGGTGAAGACAATCAATAGAGTAGCTAATTACCAAAGATGGTTACCGGATATCACTTGAAGTCGTGTAATCACTTTCCAAAAAGGATTATTCGATCTTATGCCTGGGTATCACGAATACCTCCTTGGGATAAAACCAAGTGTTTGTTCTTGTTCTAGGCACAGATCAAGAACCCTGTTTTTCTATGTGTTTTTGTTTTATGTATGTTTTTTCATGCAATTGTGATCCCTATTTATAGAGGATTTACTCAAAACCTAGTCAATGGAATTAATGAGAGATTAATGTCTAAATAATCTCTTCTATAATTATCCTTCATAATTTAGGAATTAGTGGTTACATGACCAAATTAAATATATGATCATTTAATGCAGTCAAATCTGCCACTTAAATAGGCAAAAGTTGTTACAAAATATTTAATGTAGTCAAACTTGTCACTTAAATGTTTGTAACCACCTATTTAATTCTAACCACTAAACGAGTCAGAGAAAATCAATGACTTGATGGGTGTACACTCCGTACCTCCAAACCCATTTCCAAGTATGATCTGATTCCCACAATTGCACTAAATTTCCAATAATCCTCCCTAATTTAGTACAATTCCTTTGCATGAAAA
>BQNB010111760.1:0-22282 GCA_026074375.1 Tanacetum coccineum | reverse complement strand
TAATATTGTATATGTTTCGGGTTTAATCCCAAGCAAAACCCAAGCCCGGGTCCTAGTTAAATATCTCGCGCATCATTTAACGCGACAGGGTATATAAACTCTTTTCTATTTAGAAAAGAGCAAGTTGTTAAAGTTGTTCAAAATATCTAAATCTATCTTTTCCTTTTCTCTCTCAATTCTCTCTCTAGTTTCTCTCTCTAGAACAACTCTCTCTTTCTCATTTCTAGTTCCGATTTCGTGTTTGATTCTATGAAGTGAAGTGTTAAACGGGATCCTACATTAAATGATTACAAAAAGGAGAAGAAGACTACAAGAGATATGGTTTGCAGCTTATTTTGTGGTGGCATGTTTAAGAAGATCTTAAGTCAAGGGGAAGCATTGAAGATTGTTTCATACATGAAGATTGTTTTGTAATATCAAATAGGGGAAGATTGTTAGGATCTGAGATTTGATGATTACAAAACTAAATATGCAAAATTGAAGAAAGATGAAACAACAAGGACTTAATGTGATAAATTATTCCTTTTATACTATGTAAGCTAGGTTTTCTTGTAAACCCTTATATAAAGGGTATTAGAGGCGTCTATTTTAAACATCCATCATAGTTAGATCTCTCCAATAAGAGTGTAGACACACAAAAGAAAGCATGTGTATTATCAGTTAGCGTATTAGTTAGTTTATTAGATAGTTAGTGTAGCCTCAAGGATTATGGATCCTTGTTACAGTTTGTAACCATTTATTCTGATCAAATTAATGGAGGCCTGAATGTTTAGTAGTCTAACCTTGTTTAACAACATTACTGTTCTTTATAATTTCCGCTATGCTTATTAATGTTGTTTGTAAAACTAATCCTAGATGGGCAAAACGATCTCCACAAGGTGGTTCCATGTTTTGAGTAGGAGAGGGAAAAGATGAATCAATGGGTGGAATGGGAGGTGGTTCGTTAGCTAGACGCTCAATGGTGTCAAATGATGGACGAGGAGGTAGAGGATTGGTTGTTGCGGGTGGAAGATCCTCGAGAGAGTTGAGAAAAGCTTGAGGAGAGGTAGGCAGAGTAGATAACAATAGTTCAATTGGGTCAAGATTGATAGCTAGAGGGGATGTGAGTTTTGAAGGTTAAGTCGATGCTAGAGGTGGCGAAGATAATGGTGGAGGTGTTGACTTAGGAGTAAGCAAGAGATTGTCATTGTTGCTAATTGGTGATATATGTGGAATAAAAGTTTGGGAAGTTAGGGTAGTTGGTGGAGCTCCCGATACATAGTCCGATGGAGGTGAGAGAGGTTGGCAGGGAGGTGATGATGTCCTCGGATTGTTGAAGCAACAAGGTCTAACGCTTATTCGAGTATTCCTTTTTAGGTTAGTTTTGTTATCTTTAGGTATTTTTGGAGAAGAATGATGGTGAAGAAAAATGCAAGAATCAAGTCCTATTTATAGAAGGAAGTTTGAGGTGATTTTAATGCATTACTTGTTGGTTTACATATAAAACAATGATTAAAATATGCCCTAGGTCAACTTCTACTATTAGGAGTTGATTGATGTGACAAGGAGGGAAAATTTGAAAAGGATTTTGTCAAATTCATATTATTATTATTATTTTTTAAATTATGCTGTTCAGGCGGTTCTGCCGGTGCTATTCGACGAAGGGCACCGGCTTGAAAGACGAATGGCACCGCCATCCTGAAAAATTTTGAAGAAGAAATTTTCATGATATGCTAGAGGTGCGGTTTTTCTCGACTTAGAAGTGAAAAATTATTTTACAAGAAAACCCTAAGCCTCCTTTTAATATAGCTACAATTGAACGTGTTTGAAATGACATATTGACCATGTGTTTCGTTGAATAAGTTCAAGTAGCATAGAAATTTTTTTATTTGTATTAATCAATAGAAAATGTTTTGACTCAAAAAGAAATTGTTGAGATTAAGCGTTTGGTTCCATGAGGCCAAGTCTTAATCTAAGAAGATTGAAAGGTTCTCTTTTAAGAGGTTTGGTTAAGATGTCGGCAATGTTATCTTCGGAGTTGACTTTCTCTATAGTGATATTTCCTTTATTGACATTGTCACGACTGAAGTGGTGACGAATTTCTATATGTTTGGTGCGAGAGTGAAGACCGAGATTTTTACTTAGGTCAATTGCTCCTTTGTTGTGGCAAAGAACGGGTATATCATCCAACTTTATATCATAATCCACCAGAGCTTGTTTCATCCATAAGGCTTGTTGGCATGCTTTTCTGGCAGAGACATGTGGTAGAGATCGCTAAGGCAGTTTGTTTCTTGGAGAACCATGAGGTAAGACAACAACCCACGAATGTACATACACTACTAGTGCTTTTCCGATTGATGTAGTCTCCCGCATGGTCGGAATCAGCGTAGACGATTGTTTCTAAGCCGGTTCCTTTGGGATACCATAAGCCTAGATAGGATGTACCTTTGATGTATCGAAAGATTCTTTTTACGGCTTCAAAGTGGGAAGTTTTTGGTGCTTCTTGAAAAATGGCGCAAAGACAAACGCTAAACATGATGTCCGGGTGACTAGCCATTAGGTAGAGTAAACTGCCAATCATGCCACGATATTTAGTGTCATCAATGGGTTCACCATCTTCGTAGCAGGTAAGTTTAGTTTTGGATAACATGGGAGTTTTGATTGGTTTGGAGTCTTCAAGACAAAAAAATTTAAGCATTTCTTTGACATATTTAGATTGGTTGAAGAATATTCCATCTTCGAGTTGTTTGATTTGTAGACCGAGGAAGAAATTCAATTCACCCATCATGCTCATCTCAAACTCATCATGAACGATTTTTGAGAAATCATAGCAAAGCTTTTGACAAGTTAATCCGAAAATGATGTCCTCCACATAGATTTAGACAATGATGATATGTGAGTTTCTCTTTTTAGTAAATAAAGTGTTATCTACTAATCCTATGGTATACAAGTGATCTAAGAGAAAGGCTTTAAGTCTGTCATACCAAGCTTTGGGTGCTTGTTTGAGACCGCAAAGAGCCTTTTTGTGTTTGAAAACGTGGTTGGGTTTTTCAAAATCTACAAATCCAGTGGGTTGAGCAACATAGACTTCTTCATTTATAAAACCATTTAAAAAAGCACTTTGACATCCATTTGAAAGAGTTTGAAGTCATGAGCACAAGCATACGGAAGAAGAATCTTATAGATTCTAATCTTGCCACGGGGGTATAGGTTTCATCAAAATCTATTCCTTTTTATTGATTATATCCTTGAGCTACAAGTCTTGCTTGGTTTCTAGATACAATTCCATTTTCGTCAGGTTTGTTTTTAAAGACCCATTTTGTACCTATGATGGTTTGGTTTTTAGGAGGGGGAACGAGACTCCAAACATCATTTGTTTTAAATTGATTTAGTTCTTCTTGCATAGCCACAATCTAACTTTCATCTTGTATGGCTTTGTTAATATTTTTAGGTTCTACGAAAGATACGAAACAGAAGAAGTTGCTTTGATTTTGGACTTGAGATCTTAGGGTTCTTTCATTAAGATTTCCTATGACGGTTTCTAGAGGATGATCTTTAGAGCTTTTGATGTTTGAGATTTCTTTGTTTAATGATTTATTTTCTTTGATTTCTAAGTCTTTATCTTGGTCTTCTATGATATCATTTTCAAGAATATCATCATCTACTAATGGTGATGATTTAGGAGGGGGAGTTTCCTCAAAATTAACATTGAGAGATTCTTCTACTTTCATGGTTTCTTTATTTAGAACTATGTAAGCTTTGCTATTGGGAGAATATCCTAGAAATACACCTTCGGTTGATTTAGGATCAAATTTTGTTAGATAATCTTTGGTGTTAAGAATAAAGCATTTACTACCAAATACTTTAAAGTGTTCTAGAGATGGCTTTTTACCTTTGAAGAGCTCATAAGGAGTTTTTCCTAGGAAAGGTCTAATAAGAATTCTATTTAGAATGTAGGTGGAGGTGTCCACGACATTACACCAAAATTTTTGAGGAATTGATTGTTCATTTAGCATTGTTCTAGCCATTTCTTGTAAGGTTCTATTCTTACGTTCTACTACCCCATTTGATTGTGGAGTACGAGGAGCCAAAAAGTTATGGGTAATGCCGTTAGCATCACAAAAGGCTCCAAATTATACTTCATTATCAAATTCCCGACCATGATCAGTGCGGATTGAAATAATGGGGCAACCCTTTTGAACTTGAATCTTTTTGCTTAGAATTTCAAAGTGGTCAAAAGCTTCATTTTTATGTTTTAGAAATCTTGTCCAAGTATACCTTGAATAGTCGTCGACAATGACCAAGGTGTAGAAGTTTCCTCCATAACTTTGAACGGCCGACGGACCAAACAAGTCCATATGTAAAAGTTCTAGACACTTAGTAGTTGAAACCATGTTTTTAGCCTTATGGCTTTCGTGTACTTGTTTTCCGACGTTGCAAGCGTCGCAAAAGAGTTTTTCAAATTTTAGTTTTGGTAAGTTTCTAACTAGCTCTTTAGATGATAGCGATTGTATAAGTCGCATATTGGCGTGACCCAATCTTCGATGCCATAAGGTCGAAGTATCATCTATTGAGGTTAAACAAAGGGTGTCTTTTGGTGAGTTCCCCATTTTCATTATGTAAAGGCCATTTTTCCTAATTCCTTTTCCTATGGTTATGCCGTCTTTGAGTATTTCGCTACCAGTTTCGCTAAATAATACTTTGCACTTTTTATCGCATATTTGACTAATACTAAGAAGATTAAAGCTAAGGTTTTCTACGTGACTAACATCATGAATAGAGAGGGAGTTATGAGTGATCGTACCTTTACCGATGATCTTGCTTTTAGTATTACCACCAAACAACACATTACCTCTGTCAATTTCTTTGTAAGTTGAGAAGAGTTTTTTGTTACCCGTCATGTGTCTCGAACAACCGCTGTCTTTGATCCATTCGTCCGGTTCAAGTTTGACCTTATGTCGTACCTATATTCATAGGACAACTCAAGCATTCGGTCCCCAATATCTCATGGGTCTGTTAATGTTATGCATATTGTTTGGTCGTCCCATATAAGGGAATGGAGGATAAGGACTCCATTGGTTACACATAGGTGGTCGAAATAATTACTCTTGTTGAGTTTCATAATTCTAACCGACTTGGTGATATAGTCACTCTTAGGGTACAAGGTACTAGGTCTCCCATGGGTCGTTTTATGGGACGTTTGGATTATACTCTTTCCATGGACTTGACCAAGTTTTAAGATTGGTGGTTGTTTGCTATTCTTAGGCATGCCTAAAATAGACTTTTTGGTTATTAAAATGGAGTCATTTTTCTTTATGATGTTAGATTCAAGCATTTTCCCATTTTCTGCACTTTCAACAGATGCCCGGTGCTGTTCGTATGAACTAGCCGGTTCTGTTGTCAATGGAACTGGCAATGCCGGTTCTACAGAAGGCATTTTTTGAATTTGGGAGACCAAGTTTTTGATTTTAAGGTTGCTAGAGGAAGCTATATTCTCTGTGTATCCTAATCCACATTTGTCTTTTGACGGTTTTTGCATTTTGACCATTTTTTGCAAGGATGAACTACTATTTTTGAAACTAGCTAGTTTTAGTTTTAGAGAGTTAATTTCATTTTCAAGCTTGTCACAAACATCACATTTGTTACTTACATCTTTGTTCTTCTCTAATAGTTCTAGCTTGATTTTAAGTTCATTGTAATTCCTTTTGAGTAATTTGTTTTTAGCCTTTAGGTGTTTATTCTTGTTAATAATCCTAAGACTAATTTAAAAAGTTTATCATACTCATTTTGTCTTGATTCATTATCTAAGGATGAGCTACTATAGTAGGAAGTATCGGATAATACCTCGTTTTCGTGTGCCATGAGACAAATTTCTTCTTTATCATCTCCGCTATCACTCTAACAACCCACCACAAACACCTTTTGATTGTTGAAGGAATTCTTTGGACAATCACTAATGAAGTGGTTTGGATCGCCACACTTGAAGCACCTTCAGTCTTCTTTCTTGTCTTCTTTGACCTTTCGGAAGTTCTTCTTGTCATCATAGGGTTGTCAGACGAATTTTCCTCTTCTTCTAAAGAACTTTTTGAAATCCCCAACGGCCATTGCATATTCTTCATCGTTGCTATCCGAGGAAGATGTATCTTCATCACTTAAGACTTGTCTTGCTTTTAGGGCAGGAGATTTGTATTTTTCTTTCTTGTTCTTAGCACTTTCCAAGTCCTTCTCAAGTACTACCTCATAGACTTTAAGATAGCCGAATAGTTCATCTAGAGATAGTTTTGACAAGTCCTTGGATTCTTTAATTGCCGTCACCTTTGGACGCCACTTGGAAGGGAGAGCCCTTAAGAATTTCCTAACATGATTACGACTTGAAAAAGATTCATCAAGTGCTTTGAGTGATGTAATGATTGTATTAACTATAGAGAAGGCACAATCTATAGTTTCATTATCGGTTATAGAAAACTCTTCATATTTTTGTACAAAAATATCTATTTTATTATCTTTAACTTGTTTGTTACCTTGATGAGTAGTTATTAAAGAATCCCAAATATTTTGAGCGGTATCGCACATGAAAATTCTTTCATATTCCTTTTTCAGTAAGGCATTGTATAAAACCATTTTTGCTTCATCATTTTTGGAAATCATTTTCTTGTGGTTCTCATCAAAATTTTCATATGGAATAACTATATCTTTACCATCTTTGTCTTTGGTGGTAGGTTTATAGTTACCATGAGCTATAATGTACCAAAGATCAATATCTTTAGATTTCACATAAGTTTCAAAACGGTTTTTCCAATATATAAAACAATTTGCCTCGAATAGAGGTGGTCGTTGCATAGATTGACCTTCTTTGTAGTTTTCCGAATCCATAATCGTTTTAAAGATTTAAAATACAATTTATTTTAAAAACTTTGGTAACCTAGCTCTTGATGCCAATTGTGGAAAACTAGAAGGGGGGTTGAATAGTTTTCTTGATTAATTGTTATCTTTTCAAAATTTTGCTTGAAACTTTGTGTGAAATGACTTGATGTTGATCTTGGTTCGTGAAATATAAAAGTAAGTAAAAGAAAGAGTTAGAGAGATATAACCAGGACACAAGTATTTATAGTGGTTCGGCTACAAGGACACCTTCCTTGCCCTACTCCACTCCCCGAGTCACCTACTCGAGAGTTTGTTAAACACTAGTCACCAATCTCCTTTTTGACCGGCGGAGAAGCCTCACAATGATGGTTACACCTCTTTAATAATACAAAGCTAAATAACGGATTCTTCACACGGTAGAATCGAACCAACACAACTATACTTGATATACAAATGATGAATGGACTAACAACTACAAAGTAATGGTCAAGACTCAGCAATGTGATCTTGAAAGAGTTATGGAGATCGAATACAAGGTACTTAGAACTTGATCGTCTCGGATGAATGCTCGATAATTCCCGTTTTGAAGTAAATTACCTACAAGAGGCTGAGAAGAAATATGCAAGAAGTAGAGAGAAAGATCAGTAGATAAGAGAGTATTTCTTAATGAGAAGGTGTGTGAAAACATGAGAAATGGCTTGGTATTTATAGCCAAAAATATTACTGTAGCCCGGTTTAGCCGGTGCCATTCGAGAATGGAACCGGCAGCCAAAAACAATGGAACCGGTCAATAGTAACCAAATCCGAATTTTGATTCTTAAGATCTTGAAAAATCTTGTGTAATCTTGTGAGATTTTCCTTGGATTTGCTGCATTTGATTAGGTTATGCATGATGTAATTAGATGGGAAATTAGAAAACATTTTTGTGTATAATTTTGGTTTACATAAAATAATGTATACACATTTTTATGTCACTTTGTGTTTTTGTGAAAGCTTGTGTTTTTAGAGAGAGTTTTTGCATAATGTTACTTCAAGTTTTGTCATCAATAAAACAATGAAGATCGCGGAATAGAAATAAGCGTTTTTACCAGTTTATTTGTATTAACAAAGAAGTCAGACAAAAAATGACTAGAAGATATACTAGTAGTTAGAGAATTTCTAGAAATTTTTCCTGAAGACCTACCCGGCCTTCCTCTGGTTCGCCAAGTAGAATTCCAAAATTGATTTAATTCCAAGAGCGGCACTAGTAGCCCGAGCGCCTTACAAATTAGCCCCTTCAGAAATGCAGGAACTATCAAACCAACTACAAGAGTTACGAGACCGAGGTTTGATCCAACCGAGTACTTCGCCTTGGGGAGCTCCTATCTTATTTATTAAAAAGAAAGACGGATCTTTCAGAATGTGTATCGATTACCGAGAGTTAAATAAACTCACCGTAAAGAATCGTTACCCATTACCCAGGATTGATGATTTATTCGACCAGCTTCAAGGTTCGAGTGTTTACTCAAAGATTGACTTAAGATCAGGCTATCACCAACTGAGAGTCAAGGATGAAGATATTCCCAAGACTACTTTCATAACACGATACGGACATTACAAATTCCAAGTGATGCCATTTGGTTTAACCAACGCGCCTGCTGTGTTCATAGACCTCATGAACCGTGTATGCAAACCATACTTGGATAAATTTGTGATAGTGTTCATTGATGATATTCTCATCTACTCCCGTAACAAAGAAGAACACGAAGATCACTTGAGAATAATCCTGGAATTACACAAAAAGGAGAAACTTTATGCCAAGTTATCCAAATGTGATTTCTGGATCAGTATCGTGCAATTTCTCAGGAACGTGATTGACAATCAAGGAATTCACGTTGACCCCACCAAGATTAAAGTAGTCAAGGATTAGGCATCTCCTACAACACCCACAGAGATACGTTAATTCTTAGGACTTCCCGGCTACTATCGGAGATTCATCAAGGGTTTTTTAAAGATTGCAAAGCCTTTGACTGAATTAACCTAGAAAAACAAGAAGTATATATGGGGAGAAAACCAAGAGTCAGCCTTCTAACTACTAAAATAGAAGCTATGTGAAGCTTCAATCTTAGCATTACCAGAAGGAAACGACGACTTTGTCGTTTACTATGATGCATCACATCAAGGTCTGGGAGCGGTGTTAATGCAAAGAGAAAAAGTTATTGCATATGCATCCCGACAACTCAAGCCTCATAAAGAGAACTATACCACACACGACCTCGAACTAGGAGCAGTAGTGTCTGCTCTTTAAATTTAGAGACACTATCTGTATGGCACAAAGTGTACTATGTTCACTGATCATAAAAGTATTCAGCATATCCTTGATTATAAAAAATTAAACATGAGACAATTCCGTTGGTTAGAATTACTCGCAGATTACGATTGTGAGATTTGGTACCATGTTGGAAAAGCAAATGTTGTAGCAGATGCCTTAAGCCAGAAGGAATGAATCAAACCACTCCGAGTTAGGTCATTAGTCATGACCCTTCATCCAAGATTACCATCACAAAATCCTTGAAGCCCAAACTGAAGCGATCAAAGAAGAAAACATTGAAGCTGAGAACCTACGAGGAATGGACAAAGCATTTGAAGTACGTCCTGATGGAACTCGTTGTATCAAGAATCAAAGTTGGTTACCACTCTTTGGTAATTTGAGGGACTTGATCATGCATGAGTCCTATAAATCAAAATATTCCATCCACCCAAGTTCTAACAAGATGTATCAGGATCTAAAGAAACTCTATTGGTGGCCTAACATGAAGGCAATCATTGGTGAATATGTCGACAAGTGTTTGACATGCTCTAGAGTTAAAGCAGAATGTCAGAAGTCATTCGGTTTACTGAAATAGGAAAGAATAACGATGGACTTCGTTACAAAACTACCCAAAACATCAAGCGACATGACACAATTTGGGTTATTATAGACCGCCTTACCAAATCAGCACATTTCATCCCCACCAGAGAGACATATAGTATGGAAACCCTTACAAGGTTGTATATAAAGGAGATAGTTTCACAGCATGGAGTGCCAATATCCATCATATCGGATCGTGACATTCATTTCACATCCAGATTCTGGCAGTCAATGCAGAGTGCTTTGGGTACTAAATTAGACATGAGTACGACATATCCTCTTGAGACAGATAGACAAAGTGAAAGAACCATCCAAACACTCGAAGTGATGCTTCGAGCCTGTGTTATAGATTTTGGAAATGGATGGGAGAGACACTTACCACTGGTAGAATTTTCTTATAATAACAATTACCATGCCAGTATTAAGGTAGCACCATTTGAGGCACTTTATGGTCAAAAGTGCCGATCACCTGTCTGTTGGGCTAAAGTTGGAGATGTCCAACTCACGAGACCAGAGATAATCTATGAAACCACCAAAAAGATAGTACAAATCCGACAACGCTTGCAAGCTGTAAGAGACCGGAAAAGGAGTTATGCCAACGTAAGGCGAAAGCCTTTGGAATTCCAAATTGGAGATTGTGTTATGTTAAAAGTGTCACCTCAGAAAGGTGTCATCCGATTCGGAAAGCGAGGAAAGCTTAACCCCCGGTACATTAGACCATTTAAGATCCTTAAAAGGGTTGGCCCAGTGGCATATACACTTGAACTTCCTGAAGAACTCAGTAATATCCATAGTACTTTCCACATTTCTAATCTAAAGAAATGCCTATCCGACGAATCCCTCGTCATTCCAATGAAAGAGCTTTGGCTCGATGACAAACTCAACTTTGTGGAAGAACCAATAGAAATCATGGATCAAGAAGTCAAGTAACTGAAACAAATTCGTATTCCTATAGTCAAAGTAAGATGGAACTCTAAAAGAGGACCAGAATTTAGGTGGGAATGCAAAGATCAAATTCGTGCCAAATATCAACATCTATTTTCAAACATCACTCTAACATCCAACTAAATCTCTGGACGAGATTTCCTTAAGGTTGGGTGACTATAATAACCTACAATTTTCATCAGTGTAATTATCCATCTATTATGTTTAATAGAACCATTTTCACGAAAAAAATTTTGTTTTCATTCTATCCATTATGTAACGTAACTTACATTTCCAAAGTAAACGAGCTCACGCAACTACCAATGACAATTCCATCAACGTTTATATCAAGTAAACATTATTATATGTCAAGCAATATGTTCTAAACTCCATTTTACCACATATTATCTATTTAACGTACCTTTCATAATATTTAATATAAAACAGCTTTATACGTTAACGTTTATATCAAAACCCTAATTACATGTAATGTTTCCATTCAATCCAAATGTACAAACTTATAAGGCATGTGTACAAGTTATCAATGCATAAAATTCAAACTATGTTTCCCTCTAAAACTATTGTACAAGTCCTTTAAGCCTAAAGTACAACCTGATATAGCATAACTTTCAAACTAGCCATTTCCCTCCAATTCTTATAGGAATTTCGTACCACTTCTTTAACACGAGTTACAAGCTTCCAAAGAACAACATTTAAACATCATTTCCCTCTAAATTCTAACCCTACCTGGTCCTAAAAACCTAACCCTAACCTGAAAACCCTAAACCACCCGAAACTAGCTTAAACTAGTTTAAGACTAAATCTTAACCTAGCAACCACCCTCCACACCTTGTCACCACCTGGATTAGCACCTTGTCACCACCATGCTAGCCACCTTATCACCACCTTACAACCTTGTACTCCAAGCAAACCTCTTGTCACCTTCTTGGTGAACCGAACCCACACCACCATCTTACACCTCTCCAAGCTAATCCTAGCTCTGATTAGTCAATCCTAGCTAACCCTTGGCCACTACTCCTTTATAGCTTGGCCACTAATCTATACAAACTTAGCCACTACTCCTCTTCGTGCCCTATATAAACCTGAAACATGCACACCTCCTAAACTCACCATTTAAACTTAACACATACTCAAAACCATGATCTAGCCAAGTCCTAGAAGAGAAGAAAGGAAGCTTAAGTTATTTTGATACCAAGGAACAAGATAAAAAAGGTTCTTGATTCATCTCTAAGTCATTTCGACCCATTCCTTCATTTTTGACCCATTTCGTGTACTAGTACGTCTTACTACTTGTTCTATAAGCTTTTGATACGTTATAGATCATATATAAACTTTTTCTAGCCTCTTGTACAAATTAAAACTCTTTTGGAAACCCCTAAACCCAATCGAGCCCTAAACGATCCACTTTGAAACCCTAAACCCTTGTGAAACCCTAATAAGCTAGTATAAGCTTATTCTAATCTTAATAAGCTCCTATGCACTTTTAAGATAATGTGAAATAAGCCCTAAAACCCTAAGGCTACATGCATGGTTTTCCTAAACCAAACGCGCCCTTATAAACCCTAAAAACCCTATCTTGAAACCTTATAAGCTAAAAGCTATAAACTGACCTAATAAGCTATTCCTATAAGCTCCTTTATCATTTTTATAAGCATTGAATCAAACCCTAAAAGCCTTAACCCATCGGGTTAAAAATTCAAAACCAAACGCACCCATTTCAAGATTTCAAGCTCATAAGCTCATTTCACAAGCTAAATGCTCGTAAAAACCAACTTATTTTAGTTTATAGTAATAAACTATAAGCTGCAAAATGATTTCGAGATTAAAAATACAACTTATATGGATTTTGGACTAAGAATGCAAATCGAATTATGCATAAAGGGTATATACTATAAAATTTTGAAACTTATAAACTTTCGGGCCAAAAATGTAAATATCCTAAAAATTAAACTACAAGGGGCTGTCTTGCCAAATTCTAAATTTAAGGGTTAAATCTTTTAAAATTATATATAAAGGGTTTTAATTGTAAATTAATATATACAAGGGTATATATTGCCATTTTTGAATTCTTAAGGGTATAAAATGTAATATTTTTATTATAAATAATAAAAATATATTTAAACATTATAAGACTCGATTTTATTAAAAACCCGACACATTTATCGTTTCATTCATCGATCGAAACATATAAAAATAATTATGTTATATATTTAAAATAATTTATCATCCACTAGCTTTTGAAGAAACTTAAAAAGATAAAATCTTATAATTTAAACTATAACATATCACATTACTAGGAAATTTCATGTGAGGGGGGTAGACGTTTTGACGAGTTGCTGGATTTACGATTTAAAGTGTCCTAGCTTCTCAAACGTTTACTACATGACCTCTGGATTATGATAGCCCGAACAGTGATACGATATTTTCACAAATTAATAAACCAAATTAATATTTACGTTAAAATTTATGATATAAAGTTTGAAATATAAATAATTGAACTAAGACTTAACATATTACCCCAGGTTGCGTGACAAAGCCGTTTATTTCCATTTGATTTACTTTTTCCATCAATTAGATTTCCCTATTAAGGTGAGTTCATAGTCCCACATTTATATGTTTTTCCAAACCCCGTGGGGGGATACATGCTATAAACCATGAATACTAGTATTTTACAACTGTATGCTATCCTGATATATTATTGCCTAAGTTTACCTCCACTGCCAATATCATTTAATCATGAACCATTAATCACTTGCGAGTGAACACGAATATTGTGGATAGATCTATCAGGATTGACGAATCCCGTTTGTGTTTACATGTACATGAGGTAACCAAGAGCACTATATTTGAGAATAATGGGTAACTTTGTCAAGTTACCTTTCTAAGAGGACAGTTGTTCCTCAATAATGTCACTAAGGTGATTTCTATGTAAACGTTTGAGTTCATGAGCTTAGGGCAATAATACTGTTTTCTATGATAATTGTAATTGTGAAATTATTACCACTTATGATGACTTGTATTAAACCATTTTATTACAAACCTATGATTTTCACTCAACCTTTATGTTGACCTTTTTAGCATGTTTATCTCAAGTAACTAAGCAGTTTAAGGCATGAAGTGGCATGGACTTGAAGACGTCCAAACTTGTTATCATTCAACCGTTATGTTTTAAATGTATTTTGGGACCTCCTTTTGTAAACTTTGATATGTTATTGAATGATAACTAAATTTTACAAAACGTCTCTTTTAAGTAGTTTTCTATGATTATGACTATTGATTCATGAAGTAATACCCCCAATTTAGCTTCTGCTGTTGTGTTGAAATATCGGGGTGTTACAGCTTGCAATTAGCGCCAATAGTTTCTCAAAGGCTTGCATTATAGAAGCAGGTGTTTGGTTCAGCATATTATCAAAAATGATATCAACCTGGCATGCTTTGATAGAAGGATTAAAATGGAACTGAAAGATACACTACTTTCCTTCAAGTGATGTAACTAATTCTAGGAAATGGTGAGGATCTTTATCCTTAAGCTCTTGTAAGAGGTTCGAGCTTTCTGCCACGATTACGTTTTTAGCCTTTGGACTGAAAAAAGTTAAAGAACCCGTTCCCGAGCCATCTGTCATTAAACCCTTAAAGTAGTACCTAAAAGTTAGGAAGTGTTATTTTTAGAAATGAAAATACAACAAAAGCCAATCGAAAAGGGTTTACAAACTATTAGCCAGCAAATGAAAATAGCTTTGGTTTTTTTCAGTAACATACGTATATAAAAATAAAAGTTAATACATTAGCTACATGTAAGACAATGTTTCTTGTAGTCCATGATATCGACATATCAGATGCATCATTCATAACTTTCCTGTTGTAATCAGAACAAGTGATGTGGTACCACGGCTAGTCTGTATTCATACTTGTTAATGTAACTTCATTCGTAAACTTGACTTGCTGCTTTAGTGTTAAGTCATGAATCGAAGTATGATTAAAAATTATAAAAACTGATTAAACCACCAAATTATATCATAACTTAAATATTACTCTTTTAACAAGAATTAGAATTAGCAAAATGTTGTAGGTTACCAAATAGCTTTGAGGATTCTTCTGCAATAGCTTTGCTTAAAGAAATCGGTTTCTCATTTACTCTCTTTCCATATCATCAGAGCGCTCTTTTTCAATTTTCAGCAGTGGATATATCTCAAACTTTTGGTTGTATCAATTTAGTGTTTTACACGATTAGTCCAATCATGTAACTGTTAACTCCTAGTCAAAATTTTATTTATTTACTTACTTACTCGACAATTGTATCCTCAATTTCTAAAATGGTTGGATTTAAGTACTAGTGAGTTGCTCGAGTGGCTACCATCTGGTATCCTATAATCGGCAAGACACACCGGTTATGTATATAGTAAATATTCTTGACGCATATATTTAAAAAGTGTTTTCAAAATTTACCTCCATATGTCGATACCTTACATTAGCTAACAACAATTAGGACAGTCTTAGGAAGTGCTTAATATATATTCATGTCAAAATTCAAGGCCATTTCATTCCACATCACAAATCTATCCCATTAAAACCCATTTATGATTGGCTCTTTGCACAACCTTTACATTTGCCTGACATTGAATATTCATTAATCGTTGCAGTAATAATCATGCCAGTTTCACAATAGTATACATACGGCAGTTTTAGGATGCAAAGCATCATCCAATTACAAATCTCCAGTTTGCGTATAATCAATGTGAGTCTTACGCCTTTCAATCTGCTCTCATTCATCATCATCGGCTCTTTAATATCTGCCCTAATTCATCATCATCGCATCATCAATATTTTCCCTCATAAATGGCGGTTTCAAGCATCATCCAGATAGCTTTTTTCCCTTAATTTATGTGTTTTATTTTTTTACATTGCTTTTAGTGTCAATTAATTTTAGGCTTTACAACGTTGCATAATTCGGTATTTCAGTTTCGTATTAAAAATTAGGGTTTTTTGTTTAGGGGTTATGTAGAGCGTTTTTGTCATAGTAGTTTGTGGATGGTGAAATATATGATTTAGTTTTGTATGTTTGGGTTTAGGGTTTAGGAGGAATTTTTAGATGAAAAGAGGATTTTTGGGATGAAAGATTGTATTTTGTTGTTGTTTTTGTAAAAGAGATTGGTTTCACACCAAATATTCGATGAAATGTCTAACTAAAAATTGTAGTGACGGTTTTGGTTTTGAAAACACTTAACCCAAATGGGTTTAATTGCCACTTTAGTTTTAACATGAATAACAATTATTGTTTTGATGTTTATTAGGAATGTTCTTGCGATGCCAAAACTAACAATTATTGTTAGTAAGTGAGTCGATCAGCCTAGCTTTGACCCTTAACTATTGTTTAGCCCAATTTAAACTGATATGGCAACAGAAACTTTTATTGCTACAATGATAATAAAGATTTCATAATTAAGAAATTTAGGAAGTGTATGCTAAAATATCACTTTAGGCTACATTTACTCCATTTGGGTTATGTTTATATTTTTTGATTTGACCCATTTGAAGGAGAACATAATTTAAATCGAGATCGTTCAGGTCTAAAAACCTATGATTTGTATCCTGAACCAAGTCTATTTACTAAACCATTGGGCTGATTCAATGGTTTAGTAGTAAATATAAAGTTTATGGGTATAGATATAGTTGATCGTTGTCTATGCAACATGTTTTTATTACAGCTATTAATTGAACATCAGAAAAGCATCTAGGTGACATGCATACCAACAATAAATAGAGACGTTCTATGAATCAAGGTAGGTAAACTTATTAGTTATTATCTGACCAGCTTATTGCATAGAAAGAGTTGAAGAGTAGTTGGCATAGTATACCTTAAATCCACACACTGTTCTTACTAACTAAGTGGCTTAATCTAAATCTATCCTTATGTGGTTATTCCTTTAGATTTTAACGTATCTAGGTAAACTCTACCTTTCAATAGATATTCATACATTCATACATAACCACAGTAGTGTAGAAAAGTTGTTAGTAAGTGAGTCGATCAGCCTAGCTTTGACCCTTAACTACTGTTTAGCCTAATTTAAACTGATATGGCAACAGAAACTTTTATTGCTACAATGATAATAAAGATTTCCTAATTAAGAAATTTAGGAAGTGTATGCTAAAATATCACTTTAGGCTACATTTACTCCATTTGGGTTATGTTTATATTTTTTGATTTGACCCATTTGAAGGAGAACATAATTTAAATCGAGACCGTTCAGGTCTAAGAACCTATGATTTGTATCTGAACACAGTTATTTAACTAACCATGGGCTGTGACAATGGTTTAGTAGTAAATTATATAGTTTATTGGTACAGATATAGCTGATCGTTTAAGTTATACTAATTCTATGCAACATGTTTTTGTTATAGCTATTAATTGAACATCAAAAAAGCATCTAGGTGGCATGCATACCAGCAATAGATAGAGACAATCTATGAATCACGGCAGGTAAACTTATAAGTTATTATCTGACCAGCTTATGCATAGAAGACATAAATGATGCTTCAAGTTATACTAATTCTTTGAAATGTGTTGTTGTTACAGGTATTAGTCAAACACCAAAAAAGGATTTTGGCATTATACATGGTAAAAGATTACTCTTAATAAACAGTCATTTGAATATCCGAAATACATCATGTACCTGCTACTAATTTACATGTAACATCAACTCATTGTGCCATAAAAAGGAAGTGTATGCCGCATATCAGATTCAAGGGGTTGTTTAGAGTCGTGAGTGTATAGCATATAGCACAGATCCGAGCCTCACTTAGGTAAGAAGGAAACTTATGCTAGACTTTATACACCCGTCAATAATCTGTCATTAAGATGTATGAAATAAGTTAAGGTAGTTCCTTTATGCAAAATACATGTATATGAGCTTCATTGTTACAATTATATTATTTGATGTCACAGGCGTCATTTTCATAATACTTATATGTGGTTTGCACATTCAATATATTCGGATTTCCATATCAGAAGCTGAGAAACAACATGTTTGGAGCGTCATTGTTCAAGGTACACATTTTCATTATCATATTGATTGTAACTGGCTTGCTGTTTTTTGATTTTTTTTTTGAAAATGTGCTTCGTCCGCTTTTTAGGCACCCAACAAGTGATGTAGTTTTTGAGTCATATTGATGCATTTGTTAGTGGATTGAATATAATTAGATTTTATAATTGTAAAATCTACACGGGTTATGCATTTATAGTTATCGTATAGATGTGGAAATAAACCTATGCATTGGATATTATAATTAGTAGGAACGTTGAATAATTTTAGACTATGTTGACCAATATTAGGATAGATACATACTTTGTTGAAGATTTAGAAGTCGTTGCAGTCATCTTGACCGATCATCTACCGATCAGCGATCGTTGCTTCCTACACCCTTGCATACTCCACCATGTTACTTACAAAATTAGTATATCGTTATCAGACTTCGATGATTTTTCAATAAACTTTAGAGCATGCCTGCTACCTGAACTGGATAATTTTATGGTATACCGACTATTGTTCATAACGATTTGTAACGGCAAAGTAACAACTGTAATGTGACCACTTATTACTTTCCCCAAGTAATTGGTAGATACGTTTTTTAACTGATACTAAAGATAGTCACAAAGGGTTGTGACAAGAACTATTCATCATCCATGTCTCGTGGAAAACTAACATTGCTTAAGTTAGCAAACAAACAAGCAAACACTACACATATGAAAATGTACTTCGTCCGTTTTATGTTATGCAATTTAATATTCCACCCCGTATGGTATGCGATATTTATTTCAAATTCGTGATTGTATCTCTGTGCACCGGCCAATATTAGCAAACACATACCCATCTCATCCAACCCATTTGCTAAACCCTTCTTATTTCAAAAAAACACAAACTAAACTCCCACACTATATGTAAGACACTAACAAAACCCCATGCAATTATATTTTAACCATAAAACAACCTTAAAATACAAAATCTCTTACATTAACAAACCAGAGACATGGCGGCCAGTTTGTTTAATTGGTAAGCAAACCGTTTCTATGGTCAAATGCTGAAATAACCAAGACTAATAATGCCCTCAATAAATAAGTTTGTTCAAAGTTAAAGCATTTTATAAAAATTATGTGCATCTGTTATTTTGATAGAGTGCTCAAATTAAGAAAGTAGCTTAACAATCCAATTTTGCCCACAGACTAAGCCTGGTGAAACGCACAGGTGTCGACATGCCTCGTTATAATATAAGACTCAGTTTTCCTAATAAATGTGCAGTAGTAATGGTTTATAAAGTTAAGTATGGTGGTCTTTTAACTTGCCCAACTGGAACTTCCCAACTGTTAAATTCTTCCCCATTGATGAGGCGGTATAAGTTTACATAAAGACACGAACCTGAAGAGCTTTGGCAGTTACAAAAGCCATTACAGATGTTATTGATGGAGGTAAAATTATTCGCCATCCTCAGTTTGTTATTTTATTATGAAGTATTAAACATGGTCTGAAATAATACACATCTCAAACCCCCTTCCAGCTACATATCAAGGATTTCTACGCATTCAGTTTGTATCGAGACACTTTAATACACACCATATGAAGAGTTCATGTATTGTTTCTATTGAAGAGTTCCTCCATATCAAGTCACTTTAATATACAACATATGAATAGGTTTTGGAGTTACATTCTATTTAATTTTTGCTAGCTTATTATGATTAAAGATTTGTGATTTTGGGGTTTTTTTTTGAAAAATCATGTTTTGGGTTTTTGATTATTCATACAATTGCTTAATTTTTTTTAATAGGAAATCAACATCGATGGCACACACCATGTTTTGGTATTCGTTATTGTTTCCGCTACAACTTAAAGTATATTTTGCGTTTGTAAATTGTTGTAATGTTTTTTATTTTCTTTTTCATAGTAATATGATGTGATAATATTAGCCAGGGGAAATCTGCCTAGGTTTGGTTTTTAGAGGTTTGAGTTTTGTGTTTTGATTTTGGTTTTTAGCAGAGTTTGGCTTGATTATGTAGTTTTGTTATGCTTGATTTGTTAGGTACCGAATAAGTGGATCTATATATCTTTCGCATGTTTATTCTCGATGTGGTTACTTGAAATCCAAAGAGAGAAAGTGTTTATAGAAGAGGTAAATTTTATGTTCTTTGAATACATGTATCCCTAATTAGCTAAAGTTTATTTGAATTAGTGTGATGCACAGTGATCTTTGCAATTTATAAATATGAAACAGGTTAAGAGAAGGGCACAATCTCAACCTACCATTTGAAGTATGCACAATGAAATGCAAATCCAAAGAAAGAAAATATCAAGAACATGTTTCCTCTATTGGCATTGCTTCAACAAAATCTCGAAAGCTACAGGGTAAGGTCTCAATAACAAATTACAATATTTCTCCTTGAGTTCATTATTCTCCATCTATGACTCTACACCATGGTTTCTTTAAACCTTTTAAAATTATAGACATATAAGCACAACATGGAAAAGTGAGTGTGTTTGGTTATTATAATATAAGACTCAGTTTTCCTTATAAATGTGCAGTAGTAATTGTTTATAGAGTTAAGTATGGTGGTCTTTTAACTTGCCCAACTGGAACTTCCAACTGTTATATTCTTCCCCATTGATGAGGTGGTATAAGTTTACATAAAGACACAAACCTGAAGAGCTTTGGCAGTTACAAAAGCCATTACAGATGTTTTTAATGGAGGTAACACTGTTGGCCATCCTCAATTAGTTAATTTATTATGAAGTATTAAAAATGGTCTGAATTAATACACATCTCAAACCCCCTTCCAGCTATATATCAAGGGTTTCTACGCATTCAGTTTGTATCGAGACACTTTAATACACACCATATGAAGGGTTCATGTATTGTTTCTATTGAAGAGTTCCTCCATATCAAGTCACTTTAATATACAACATATGAATAGGTTTTGGAGTTACATTCTATTTAATTTTTACTAGCTTATTGTGATTAAAGATTTGTGATTTCGGGGTTTTTTTTTGAAAATCATGTTTTGGGTTTTTGATTATTAATACAATTGCTTAATTTTTTTGTAGGAAATCAACATCGATGGCACACACCATGTTTTGGGATTCGTTATTGTTTCCTCTCCAACTTAAATTATGTTTTGCGTTTGTAAATTGTTGCGATGTTTTTTATTTTCTTTTTCGCAGTAATATGATGTGATAATATTGGCCAGGGGAAATCTGCCTAGGTTTGGTTTATAGAGGTTTGAGTTTTGTGTTTTGATTTTGGGTTTTAGCAGAGTTTGGCTTGATTATGTAGTTTTGTTATGCTTGATTTGTTAGGTACCGAATAAGTGGATCTATATAGCTTTCGCATGTTTATTCTCGATGTGGTTACTTGAAATCCAAAGAGAGAAAGTGATTATAGAAGAGGTAAATTTTATGTTCTTTGAATACATGTATCCGTATTTAGCCGAAGTTTATTTGAATTAGTGTGATGCACAGTGATCTTTTCAATTTATAAATATGAAACAGGTTAAGAGAAGGGCACAATCTCAACCCACCATTTGAAGTATGCACAACGAAATGCAGATCTAAAGAAAGAAAAGATCAAGAACATGTTTCCTCTATCGGCATTGCTTCAACAAAATCTCGAAAGCTACAAGGTAAGGTCTCAATAACAAATTACAATATTTCTCCTTGAGTCCATTATTCTCCATCTATGACTCTACATTATGGTTTCTTTAAACCTTTTAAAATCATGGACATATAAGCACAACATGGAAAAGTGAGTGTGTTTGGACGGATATTGCTTATATTTCTAATAGTAATACCAAGATACACAGAAAAAATACCATTGAATTCTAAGTCGAGCATTTAAGATATTAGAAAGGTGATTAGCAGACTTGAAGTTAGCACTTTCATACGCATTTTTTCCTATGTAACTGATGTTAAGGGGGTGTTTGGATTAGTTAATTTCTCATGTTAATGTTGTATGTAGGATTCATTCGGATTTAGGTGGGTTTGGCTTACGAAAATAGGTAGGGTATTCGTACTTGAGGTAACTTTGTTCTTATTTTTTAATTGATCTGATAATGGCAAGCTCTTTTTCATTGAGTGCTTTGTATCAAGACACTTTAATACACACCATATGAAGAGTTCATGTATTGTTTCTATTAAAGAGTTCTTCCATATCAAGTCACTTTAATATACAGCATATTAAAGATGAATAAGATTGTACATTCTATTTTAATTAGTACTACTAATTGTGATTAAAGAATAGTGATTCTGTGTTTTCTTTTGAAAATCATGTTTTGGGTTTTTGATTATTAATACAATTGCTTTGTAGGAAATCAACATCGATGGCACATACAGTGTTTTGGGATTTGTTATTGTTTCTACTCCAAGTTAAAGTATGTTTTGCGTGTGTAAATTGTTGCGATGTTTTTTATTTTCTTTTTCACAATAATATGATGTGATAATATTAGCCAGGGGAAATCTGCCTAGGTTTGGTTTTCAGAGGTTTGAGTTTTGTGTTTTGATTTTGGGTTTTAGCAGAGTTTGGCTTGATTATGTAGTTTTGTTATGCTTGATTTGTTAGGTACCG
>BQNB010111759.1:0-22283 GCA_026074375.1 Tanacetum coccineum | reverse complement strand
TGATTGGCTCCAAACACACACGTAAGCATACGTAAGGATGAGATCAATAATAGTATAGTAATAAGTATTCCGTAAGGTTTTTAAGAAAATTACTTTTAACCAAAGTAAAATTCAAAACCTCCCGGGTCGTAGTCCCAACAAAGCGTGAATTAAGAATCGTGATTAAGTTTGTGATCGCGTGATTGAATAATCTAGATTTGATTTGGATTATATTTCTACAACTAATGCAAAAACAAATAAATGCAAGCAATAATTAAAGCAATTAAAAATTTAAACTAAAAACATTAACGGGAATCTCAAAACGCGACTTAAAAACCTAAATTATCGAATTTTAACCCTAAAAATGAAATTTTAATTTATAAAAGTCCTAAATGATTAAAACTAATTTTAGAAAAAAGTATTATATATTTTTTGGACTTTTATTTTATCTTTTATGAATTAAAAACAGTTTTAATCTAAAAATATTATAAAAAATATTAAACTAACTAATAAAAATCTAAAAAATTTATGAAAAGTACTTTGAACAACTCTTATCCTAGGAAAAATAAAATGGGTCCAATAGCTTATTGGAATAAGCTGTAAATAAGCTAAATAAGGCTGTTAAGCTTAAACTGCAAAAAGGGTATAAAAGAAAAGTGGCCCACGGGTCTTAAGAAAAAGAAAAAAGACACATGGCACAGAATGTTGGCTATGAGGTCACAGGTTCGAGTCTTGTGGCCTTTCTTTTTGCAAAAACCTTTTTTTAATTTTCTTTTTGAAAAAACTAAACTTAAGCTAAAAATAAGCAACTTTAATCAAACTACTTTTTTACAAAACTTAATAATAAGCTAGGAATAAGCAGAATCAAGGTGATAGACTTGGCTTTTTTAAGCTAAGACAAAACTTGCTAAAACTAGTTGGGCTTAAGGACTCAAAAATCAATTAGAAACCTAAATAAGCTAAAACAGGTAAACATCTAAACCTAATAAGCACTTAGGAACTAAAAATAAGCAAGAAAATAAGCTGGAAAAGCATTAAAAAGCTAAAAGGATAGAAGACTTAATCAAACAGATTTTAAGCTAAAACCACTACTTTTAAGCTAAAATTAAGAACAAATGAGCATAGGAATTAAGCTGTAAAGCAAAAAAAGAATAAGTTTGACATCCAAGGAACACATATAATCAATATTAAAGCAATCACACTAAAAAAATAAGCTAGAAAAAGTCTTATGAAAATGACAGATTACTTGTTTTTTGCTTTTTGAAATTAAACGACAGATTTGCAGCTTATATATAAGACTCAATAAGCAAATTAAAAAGGCTAAAACCTAAAAACAGATGAAGATTATGACTTAATAAGCAAATGTAAACTAAACTTAAGCTTAATCAAACACTAAATAAGCTCAAAACCTAGGGTGAAACAGACTGCATGCTCATACTACTTTTGACCCTTTTTTTTTAGCTAAATGACTATTTGCTACCTAAGTTTAAGCTAGCAAAAGAAAACCAAAATCCAAAATAAGCTCAAACAGATTGACCTTAATACCTAATTAGCTTATGCTAAGAAAATTAGACCCTAAAACTTCCATTAACTTATCTAAATCTGAGATTGAAATTGGCTTTTTAAACTTTAAAACTTAAACAAACACTTGACGGATTGACACTTAAATTTAACAAGACAAATGCACACTTAACTTGCTCTTTTCCTACTGCATTTAGAAACAAATTGGAAGCATAAACAAGACCTTAAAATAATTTTTAAGCAAAAATCAAATATAAACAGTTTGAACAAATTTTAAAACCACAGATTTAGAGAATTTGTAGAAACCACCTTAAAACTTGATATGACTTACAAAAACTTTATAAAAACTGATTAAAAGGCTTATTTAAAGCTGTATAAAGTTGGCTTGATGACCAAAAACAGTTTTAAAACTCTTTTGACCCATTTTAGTTCTTAACCCAAACACCCCTTTACAAATCCAAAAACCATTTTAAGCTTGATTATGACTAATATAAGCTAAGATTTTTAAAAACAGATGATGAACAATGGATATTAAGCACTAATAAGCAATAAGAACACAGAGATAAGCACTTAAAATAAGCAAATAAGAATGAGCAGTTTTAAGCTAAAATAGACAGTTTTAGATAAAGATATTAACAAAGAAAATTTAAACTATAAGCAAGCATAAATAAGCCATAAGCATCAATAATAAGCAGTAATAAGCACTAAAATAAGCAGTCTAATAAGCAAACAGTAAATAAGCTATAAAAGTGAAAATGAAAACTTACAAAGTCCTTTGCTTAAACAAGGACATAAACTGCTCTTAGAGCTTATCAACAAGCTCTAGCTTGTTTGAAAACAAGCTAGTATGGTCATATAAGCCCTTCCAAGTTTGGCTTATCTTCCAATTAAGCTGAGGTATTTTAAGGGTGGAATTTTGGTGAAATAAGCTTAAACTCTTAAAAGCTATATAAAAGTCTATATTGCTTTATTAGAACAGATTAAACAAGAGCTTATGGAGCTTATCAAACATTTTCAAAGCTTATAATTCATTAACACAAGAAAAACAGATTTTAACAATAAAACTTAAAATTTCATTAAACTTAAAAACTTTTACAATACTTGAAAGAAAGTACAATAAGCTGATTAAAAAGTTGTAAAATACAATAAAAGGCTACTCTAAAAATGACTACTCCCCTAATGTGTGAAAACACACACTATTTATAGCCGAATTGAGAAGCTATTGATCCTTGAGATGTGTTTCTTGTGTGAGTGCTCTCAAAGCCATAAATCTGAGCCCTTGAATCCTTCATTGTGCTTCTTTAAATTGATCATAGCCCTTGATTATGTCCTAACCAATCAATTGGCAAGGGATTGCCAAAGTAGTTGTCTTTTTCTTGAAGGAATTGGTTAAATTGGGTTGTCATGTTGTGGGGAAGAAAAGGTTAAGATGGATTTTTTTGTTTGGTTGCAGGGTAGGATAGGGATGGTGAATAGTGATAGTGGGTTTGGCGGGAAATGGTTTAAGGGTACTGTTTGTTTAATTGTAACGGGGTTAGGGGTAAAGGACTAACGGTGTAAATCATAAGGACTAACTATGTTAGTCCTTAAGGACTAACAGTGTAAAGGGTTTAAAGGGATTATGGTTAAGTGTTTGTTGGGCTTTTGGTTTAGGCCGGTTTGGTTATGGATTAGATTTGGACTTTTTAGCTTATAAGTTTTAATGATAAGGGCTTAATGGTCTGGCCCGGCCCATTAAATGGGTGCGGGTTGACCCATTTAAGATGCACACGTCTTTTTCTTCGACTTTTCACGCTCTTTCCAATTCCATGCGTGGTTTTGTTCGTTTTGCTTTTATTTTTGTCTTTTAGTGAATATTCGTTACCTGCACATCATAAATCACAAAACACACAAATACAATGCATTTTTGATATATTTTAGTCATTTTAGGCTCATTTTTATAGGTCAAAGGTATGTGTAATTAAGCACATACCATACAAATTTCTTCCTAACCATACCAAAGATAGAAAATTGACACAAGACTCGGGAAATACATACTTTACACTTTAAGTAACTAGTAACTGATAAATAGACATAATCTAACAGTGTAGCCTAAGGTGTAAAGGTGTAACGAAACAAATAGTTGGTGTTATTTCCTAAAGGATTGGCTCTATTGGTTTTTCTAGGGGTATCTTACTCTTAAGATGAGAGTAAACAAAAGGGTTTATATGGGGATTTAACTAACCAGTGTAGTTAGTTAATAAAACAACATATATAGATTTTTTGGGTGTAATCCTAAAAATTTACCAATTTAAACAAGTTACTCCATCTAAATCCATAGTACTCATTATTGTGGTCTCGAATAGTTATACCAAGCAAAGTTCTAAAGTCTACAACATCACCGGCACACTCATATTTTATGGAATTTTGGTCAACCTTTGGAAACGGATAAGGTTATATCCTCACAATATCTAATAAGGGTTATTGTGTGCGGGTTATGTATCAAGTAATTTCATAAAAGTATGCTTGATTTTTTTTTTAAATTTGAGCATAATTTAAGCATTTTAGTATGAAAAATAGGACAAGTATCATTCTAATTCCCATCCCCCCACTTGAATTATACAACGTCCTCATTGTATAGATAAAATATTAAAAACGGGAATTAAAAAGAATTAGAATGAGAAACTCCCCTAATATTCTGCTCGGTAGATTTTATGAGCAAGGATGTGTGTTGAACATGCGTCTGAATGCCAGCATGACTACAATCACACATAGGATTCCAGATGATTGATACTTCACCAACTTCGTCGATTTCTTTGCAGCGAGGTCCTGTGCAAAATATAGAAAAAAACATGCAAAATCCTATCTCGGTTATCTACGATTAATTTAAATAATCTAAATAAACTATAAAGGAGATTAATATGCCGTATCTATAAACTGGAATATGCCATATAAAAACCTGTAAAAAGTATCTAAATACGGGTCAGTCTGTTGAATACGCCGTATCATGTGTATGAATATGCCGTATTGACAGAACTGACAATAATGTTTGAAGTGCTTAAAAATAAAGGACTTATAATGTCCAGACATTCAATAAATTGTATGGTATGGAGCGGATATGCCGTATTAATGTTTGGGAAAACAGACTCGATAAAAATAAATAACAATCCGGGTTGTATCCCAGGAAGCACTTTTGTTTACAGCGAAGTCTTTAAGTTAGACTTTTTCCTTCAGCTTCTTTTCATTCCATCTCATGCACACTAATGTGCCCGCGTGTGAGTCTTTCTTCCATCTCCGCATCTCGAACATATTCAGCTCCTAAGTTCAAGACCCCCTTAAAGAAAATCTTGAGCTTTTGGTACGAGTGCGAGATCCCATTCATCTTATCTTCTTTACTTACCTTCAGTAATGGTGGGATCTTGTTGCATTGTTTATTAGTGTGGTGTTTAAACCTCGGATGTGACCGCACCATTTGGTAAGTTACACTTTCGTTATCATTGTAAATGGTAATCATTCCATCAAACCGTTTTGCATTAATCCCAACTTCTCTAAAAACGGTTTGCCAAAAATAACATCGCCCATTCCTTCATCACGATAAGCATCCATATCTTCTAAAACTACAAAATCTGTTAAGATAGAAAAAGTTCCAACAAAGTTAGGTATGTTCATTAAGGCTCTAACTACATTGTTCCCCTTGTATTCCAATTTGTCCTTCCTTATAGAATTATAAAACTTTTTGGACATTACATTTACGTACAAGATAGGGAAAAAATTAGCGTGTAAAAATTCAAAACCTATCATGCAAGAGAACTTCAAGTTGTGGGCACAATCAATACGGATCTTCTTATCGTTGTCGCAATCTTTAAGTTATCTAAAATTTTTGCTAACCATTCTAGTATCATTCCTAGCTTTAAATTCCTTAACTATCTCACCTTCCTCAATGGTGAGCATTAAATCATCAACTTGATCTCTCCTAAGCTCTAATGGTACATTAAGATCGTTTAGTTCTATGCAGTACTTGAAGAAAGGGTCTAATGATCTATTCAACACCAAAGTCTCTCCTATTAGCCTTGCTTTTAAATAAAGTTCCATTCTTTCTCTTAAACCTAACATATAGACCCTCTTAGTTTAGCTACTAGTGTAACATTTCTCAATTTCAGGTCATCTTACGACTCCTATTATTTGTCACTATTTATTTTGTAATTTAACTTTTAAGTCAAATCGCGTAGACTAGAAATAATCATTTAATGTAAATGGTCACTAAATAAATTAAGGTTTACATCTATCAAGTAATAAATAGTTATTAAGAATACAATTATCAACTTTGCGTATTGTATTTTTATTGGTCACGTAAAGGGGTTTACGTTTCGCAATAAAATACATTCGGACACAGCCAACTTATCCAAACCTTATTATAACTGAATTTTCGTTTTTAAAAAATTAAAATAAAATAAAATCGAAAATGAAAAGAGAGCCAAAGTGTGAGGGACCATTTTTGCCTCATCCCAAACTTTTCGTTATAAAAACCTGCCACCCCCCTGTACGCTATACCACTTCCCGCCAAACTTTCCCACGTTTCTAGCTCGAAAACCACATATCCCAAGTACCTTCCTCAGCTCACCCAACCCTTCCCCCACAACCATTTACCCGCTATTAACACCTTCCCACTTGCAAAGATCACACAACCCGAAGACCTTTAATGGTGAGATTGTGTACAAGGCCAAACGAAGGGCTAGGATTGCTGGAGAGACATTGCACTCTCACAGCAAACACGACCCAAGTCCAAGTGAATACTCAAACTTCTATAAAGATAAGAGAAACAAGCGAAGAAAAAACAAACTGTTTTTATTTTTCTTAGTTTACAAATTTACTTAAGTTTGCTTTTAAAAAATTGTTGTATTCCACCCTTCCCAGCTTAATTAAAGTTTAATTTTTGTTTATACTTTAGTTTAATAAAAGTTAAGAGATTTCTTTGAAATATTTGCATTTGCTAAAAATTTTTAAAAGCTTTATAATTAGCTCTTTAAACCTGTTAAACTTGTAATAAGAATGTGTTCAAAATGGTTTAAACATTGACTTATAAATCACCTTTCTCAGCCATCCCTAAACTAAAAATCATAAACACGATTTTTATTAAATTAAAAGGGGTGGTTTGTTTAAGCATCAAAATGGGTAAAATGGAGATTCAAGGATTGTAAACCACGTCAGCCCAACTTGGCTGAGTGTGTAGGGTTTTATTAAGCCTCTTTTAAAACACAGCTTTTAGTGTAAAAATAATTTTTAAGTGTCCTTTACTTTCTGTTAAAGTTTTATAAGCCACAAGTTGCTAAAATCACTTAATCTGTGTAGACAGCTAAGCACACCTTTTGTGTGCTTATTACCATAACCAGCTCTTTTCAAAACTCCTTGTTGCGTCCCCTATTACCTTGACAATATAATGTCCAAAGATTGGCTTGCATTTTTAAAAAAGAATCCCCATTATAAGCCCATTTCAGCAGGTTTAAGTCCTCATTAGAAGCCCCAATTCGTTGGAAATAAGCTCAATCTAAGCCCTTGTTAGTTCTTTTGTGCTTGATTAGGGTAAAAAGCCCTTGAGAGCTTCATTTTCATAAGCCCAAAAAGCCCCCAAGCTCACTGCATTGCCCCTCACTGGTGCTGACACCAAGGTTTTAGCTCAAATTTTTTCTAGTTATTTAATACTAAGCCCCTAGGTTCTAATGCTTTTTTTAAAAAAAAAATAAAGGTTGAGCATACTTATAGGGTTACCTCTTAGGAAATAGCCAACTTAATTTTAGTTAGATGACTTATTTAGTTAGTGAGCTATTTAGTTAGCTTATTATAGGCTTAAAGTAGGCCTTTTTCTGTTTTCTTTTAAAACTGTTAACATAGCTTATTTCCTTTCCAGCTTATTTTAGGGCTTATTCTAGAAACCTTAGCTTATTTAGGACTCCCCTCTCCCTACTTAACTGTCCCCCATAAGTTTTAGCTTATTTAGTTGGCTTAAATCTCATAAGAAAGAAAAATAAGCTAATGCTTTATTAATCTTTTGCAGCCCAAAAGCCCTAAGTTTCTAGCTTATTTATGAGTAAAAACAAAGTGCTAATTACAAAAAAGACTCCCCTTGAGCCCCTTAACAACTTTGCTTTTACAGCTTTTTGATAATAAGCTAGTTGGACTGCCTTGTAACGGAGGTCCAACTCAGGGACTGTTTGTTAATTTATTCTATTTTATAGTTATTAATTGTTTATCCCCCTTGGTCAGTTTGTTGTTTCCCCCCGTTAGTCCTAGAGTCCTTTTCCCTGTTAGTCCCTATAGTTAACCTTTAGTTAGTTTATTTAATTTAATTAATTAAATTAGGTTTAGATTTTAATTAGTTTAATTACTTTTTATAAAAACAGTAAAATTTGGGCATTTTTATATTTTTAGAATTGTTAACTTTTTCTTTATTTAATTTTATTTTTTCAGAATTTTTATAACTTTTATTTTTTGTCTTTTTCTATTTTCTTAGTTTTAATTAGTTATTAATCTTTAAAAATTCATAAAAAATCCAAAAATTAATAAAAAAATATTTTTCTTTTTTATAAAATTTTCTTTTGTCATTTAGTGTCTAGGAAAAATATAAAATTTAGTATAGGCTTAATTTTTCTTAAATTTCAGTCTTAGACCCGTTTTACCGGGTGCGTTTTACCGTTTCTTTTCGTTTTACATTCAAACGACCTCCGTTTTAGTTCTAGTTTTCTTTATTTTTCAAATTAAGTTAATTAGAATTTAATTTTGATTTTTAATTTAATTTAGCATTTATTTTCTTAATTTTTAGTATTTAGGTTTCCCGATACCTGATTCTGTTCCCCGTATTTTAGTATAGATTTAATTTTAGGATTTCCCTATAACTAATTTTGTTTCCCGTAGTTTTTAAGATCCCCATTTCCTATATCTGTTTCCCGTAGATTAAATTAGGTTTTATTTAATTAATTTTAGTGGTAATTATATCAGTGTTTCCATCATATATTCTCCGTCATTCAATTTCTCATCAAACCAGGATTATTTTCAATTGCAGCCTCGTTGGGACATACGACCCGGGAATATCTCTTCCGGAATCTTTTTATTATTGATTCTTATATATTTAATCTCTTTGTGTAGATTTTGACCTTTTGCCTTGGTTAAGGGCATTTGGTTGAGACTTGCATTTGAGTTATTTTAAGTGTATACTACCAACGAATCAATTTTTGGCGCCGCTGCCGGGGAGGCATTTGCTACGATTTTTATCCGACTTTGATCTGAACTTGTCTTATTATTAATATATCATATAAAAAAAAAAAAAAAAAAAAAAAAAAAAAAAAAAAAAAAAAAAAAAAAAAAAAAAAAAAAAAAAAAAAAAAAAAAAAAAAAAAAAAAAAAAAAATCAAAAATATAAAAAAATTGTCCATAAAAATTAAAATTCACTAATTGGTAAAATACCAAAATATAATATTCTCCACTGAGGTATTATCATAATAAGTTCCGGTGAACTACTGAGTTCCCAATCGAACCAAAGATTTAAAACTTCATCAAATACCTAAAATTTATACCCAATACTTAAAATTTATACCCAATACTTAAAGTTTATTTAAAACTTATCTACGCTTCATCAAATACCTAAAATTTATACCCAATACTTAAAGTTTATTTAAAACTTCAAGTATTTATCACTTTGGTAATTTGTCATACTCCCTTCAGTGAATAAGAAGGGGCATTATGCAAATCAGATGCCGAAATACACAACAAACAATGCCCAGGAAGGAGCCTTCATGCTAAGGTCGGAATGATCACACCGAGACCCGAAACGTAGTCACGGGTACGTTCCTTTAACCACATTTAGCTAGAGTAATTATTGATTCTGGAAAAATAAAAGCTTATATCCTATCTCTTGCCGATATGTTAAATTTCACCACCATTACAATAGATACCTTTTATAATATCAAAATGGCTGACGGAAACCTAGTAAGCACAAACACCGTTATTCAGGGTGCAACTCTGACTTTGTTAAATCAACCTTTCGAAATTGATCTTTTGTCGATCAAACTCGGTAGTTTCGATGTCTTCATTGGTATGGATTGGTTATCCAAGCATCATGCTAGAATTATCTATGACGAGAAAGTCGTCCACATTCCAATCGACGGTTTAAACATTAATCATCTAAGATGATCAAAGTAAAACTCGATAAGCCTCAATATCCTGTATAAAAACGAAAAGGTATATTACAAAGGATGTCAGTTTTGATAGCCAATTTAATGAGACAAAAGTAGACGAGCCAAGACTAGAAGTTTATCCTTGTAGTTAGAGAATTCCAAGAAGTTTTTCTAAAGATCTACCTGGCCTTTCTCCCGTTCTCCAAGTAGAATTCCAAATCGATCTAATTCCAAGAGTGAAACCTGTAGCCCGAGCACCCTATAGATTAGTTTCTTCAGAAATGAAAGAACTATCAAATCAACTTCAAGAGTTAGCATGAGAGGTTTTATTAAACCAATTAACTCACCTTGGGGAGCTCTGTCTTATTTTTCAAAAGATAAGACTCGGTTCTTTAGGAATGTGTATCGATTACCGGGAGTTGAATAAACTTTCCATAAACGAAATCGTTCCCAATTACCCAGGATCGATGAATTTTTCCGAGCAACTTAAACGGTCTTCGACTGGTCTACATAGAAGATTTGACTTAAGAATTAGGCTCATCACATAACGGAGAGTTAGGGATGTGAAGTTATTACCCATGACTGCTTTCAGAACAAGATACGGACACTACGAGTTTCAAGTAATGCCATTTGGTTTAACTAACGCGCCTGTTGTATTCATGGATCTCATGAATCGTGTGTGTAAACCATACTTGGATAAATTTGTGATAGTGTTCATCGATGATATTCTCATCTACTCTCGTAACAAAGAAGAGCACGCAAATCATTTGAGAATAATCTTAGAATTACTCAAAAAAGAGGAATTGTATGCCAAGTTCTCCAAATGTGTGATTATGGATTCGTATCGTGGTAATTCTTGGACACTTATTATCAAGGAACTTAATGTTGACCCCGCCAAGATTGAAGCAGTTAAGAATTGGGTAATCTCCTACTACACCCACAGAAATACGTCAATTCTTAGGACTTGCCGGCTATTATCGAAGATTTATCAAATTTTCGCAAGATGAAAGTCTTTGACTGAATCTAAACTCCAAAAACAAGATTTATATCTCGGCGAAGACCACGGAGTCGGCTTTCCATCTACTAAAACAGGAGCTATGTGAAAGCTCCAATATTAGCATTGCCAGAAAGAATGACGATTTTGTGTATACTGTGATGCATCCCATCCAGGTGTTTCTGGGAGCGTGTTAATGCAATGAGAGAAGGTTATTGCATATGCATTCGACAAACGTTAAGCCTAATGAAGAAAACTTTACCACTCATGGATCTCGAATTAGGAGCTGTTATGTTTCCGTATAATAATTTGTGACACTATCTATATGCACCAAATGTAATGTGTTCATGATATAAAGTCTTCAGCATATCCTTGATCATGAAAGAGAGTTGAAGAGACAAAGCCCGTTGGCTTGAATTGCTTGCGAGATTACGATTGTGAAATTCGCTACCATCCTGGAAGGCAAATGTCGTTAGACAGATGCCTTAAGCCGGAAGGAAACGAATTCAAAACACTTTGAGTTAGTCATCATTAGTCATGACCAATTCATCCAAAACTTACCATCTTAAATTCTTGTAATCCCAAATGAAGCACTAAAGAGGGAAAACATCAAGGCTTAGAATTACGAGGAATGGACAATCATTTGAACTTGTACAAATGGATTTCATCCCAAAAACTGTCCCAAACATCAATCCGCGGACATGACACTCAATCTGGGTCATGTCGATCGTACTTACCAAATCCGCAAATTTCATTCCTGCCCACGATAGACAGAATAGTATGGAAAACCCTCACATGGTTGTTACAAAAAAACAGATTGCAGAAAAGATACTTCACAACAGTAATGAAAAAACAAAAATATTGTGGAAATTGTAATCGTGGACAGTGAATAATGAATGTGAATAGCCAAGGTGGAAATCCATGACTTTGGACCTGATGCTCATACACCTATACATAAAACTGCCAGCGTATAAGGTGGGTTTGTTATTGATAAGAACTCATATCCGCCAAGAAAGGTGGTTCACAGAGATGCTTCGGGTTGTTCTCTCTTATCTATCTGTGTTCCCTGTAACTAATCTATATTGAAGTCATATTGGTACTCTTTTAATTTTCTGGTGGTGTGGTCATTTAAAAAAAGTAGGAGATATATGTAATCAATAGTTGAGGTTCAAAGATATTAGAACATGATGTGAACAACTACTTTTTAAGGTATTATATGTGGAATAATTAGACAAGTTTGAATATGAAGACTTTTATTTGAAAATACACACGATGTCTACAGTCTCATTTTTTCTTATAAAAGACGTTCCTCCCTTATTGTGGTTCTATAGATTTTGCTTGACACTTGTCTTAGTAGCTGGAATGTTGGGGAAAGAGGCAGCGAGAAGCTTTATAGTATACTCTCTAAAAAAACATTCCATTTTTAGATATGAATATGTATAGTGGATGCATCCATAGAGGTCAATAAATGAAAACGACCACCTCATCGAAAGTGTTACCATCAGCATGATATCAGAGATTGCAGTAATAATTACACTTACTTCTGTTGGGGTCATCGCACCAGGTATATAGAGCAAGTCTTCACTGTCTTGATCCAGAATGTCCTGCAAAAAAATTAGCCTTTGTTAAACGCATTTTACATGGTCATATTGCGGAGCTAGTATATACAAATCTATAAAATATATTTATTTTATAATACTATATATATGTAGAAAACGTGTTTTCTGTATATGAAATTGAGGAAGATATATCTTTTTGATAAAAAAATCAAGTAAAAGAGTTATGTGAAATAGCTGAACTTTTTTTCAGGTTCTGCAAGCAAGAAAAATGAATATTCTTACTCTTTATCTTGCCTTTACAATTGCAGGAATCATGATGGACTTTGCTTCAGCATTTGTGGCATCTTTGGCATCCCCAGGATTCGAAACAATGCCCCCCCCCCCATCAGACCCCCCCCCCCCCCCCAACCTGGAATGTAATATAGCATTAATACATAAAAGATTCCATCCTTGACAAATTAGTACATTAACTTGACTATTACTAAGCGCTGGCAAGATTTATTTTGACAACTACCACTCGTCAACTCATAATTATGAAATACTTACTCCTAGAGTTGTGGTTGGAAAATTTTGCACCAGCTGATGTAATACCTATTCCATAAACGAATGGAAATGTATATCAGCTTGTACAGTGATCTTTAACTATCATTGCACTAAATTATAGATTGAAAAGTCATTAATGTTAAAGAACCTCAAACAAACCTGGGGTAGAAAACCAAGATCTACAGTGCATTAAACTAACATCTGGGGACGTCCAAAAGATAACAATTATTACACATCAAAAGTTTCATTCTGAAATAAGCCAACAATCATCCTACATCTAAACGGTGCCATAAGGGAAAACTTGGGCAACGGTGAACGGTCCGGTCCAACGGGTTTTGAGATTTCCCAAGAAAATCTTTAATCGAGAATTGAAGAAAAGAACTCTATCACCAACGTTGAAAACGCGGTTTTTAATCTTGGAGTCATGAATCTTCTTCGTTTTCTCTTTGTAGATTAAAGAGTTCGCGTAAGCTTGATCCTGGAGTTCATTTAATTCATTCATTTGAACTTTTCGGTGATTACCCGCGGTCTTAAGGTCAAAATTACAATGTTTCAAGGCCCAATAGGCCTTGTGTTCAAGCTCGATAGGAAGATGAAAAGCCTTTCCGTACACAAGATTATAAGGAGTGCACCTGATGGGTGTCTTGAATGTGGTACGGAAGGCCCATAAAGCATCGTCTAACTTATCGGACCATGAAGTACGGGATTCTTCATTAGGTCCTTTCTAAAATACGTTTCAAACCACGATTTAAAACCTTAACTTGTCCATTAGTTTGTGGATGATACGCGGTAGAAAGACGGTGGGTAACCCCATATTTAAACATAACTTTTGCAAATTGGTCATTGCAAAAAAGAGTACCGCGATCACTAATAATAGCACGAGGAGTTCCAAATCGGGTGAAGAGAGATTTCAAAATTTTCACAACAACTCAGGCATCATTAATGGGGAGCGCTTTTGCTTCAACCCATTTAGATAAGTAGTCTACTGCTACGAGAGTGTACTTGTTCCCTCGAGAAGACGGGAACGGGCCCATAAAGTCGATGCCCCATATGTCAAAGATCTCGCAAATTTAAATTGCATTTTGAGGCATTTTATCACGTTGCGAAATTTTGCCTTGACGTTGACAAGAGTCACAAGACTTAACCATGTCATAGGCATCGCGATAAATAGTAGGCCAATAAAAACCGGAATCAAAGACTTTCTTAGCGGTGTAATTGGCACCATGATGTCCCCCGGTGGGTCCATTATGACAAGCCGTGAGGATATCAACGGCTTCTTGGCCGTGAACACACCGTCTAATCACTTGATCCGCACAAATCCTAAACAAGTAGGGGTCGTCCTAAAAATAATGCTTTACGTCCTTAAATAATTTTTTCTTTTGTTGGGATGACATCCCTTTCACTATAAAATTTCCCGCATGATAATTTGCAATGTCGGCAAACCACGTGGTATTAGAATCACCATAAAAAGTTATCATTCCGAGGGTCTTGAAAGGAAATGTTTCATTAATTTCCTTTTTCTGGAGATCACCTCGATGAGGATTTTCTAATCTAGACAAATGGTCGGCCGTGAGATTCTCCGCTTCTTTTTTATCATGAATAATGACATCAAATTCTTGGAGTAGAAGAATCCACCGGAGAAATCTCGGCTTAGCATCTTGCTTAGCACGAAGATACTTTAGAGTCTAGTGGTCTGTATACACTATGGTCTTTGATAAGACTAAGTAAGGCCGAAATTTCTCGAAAGCATACACCACGGCTAATATTTCTTTTTCCGTAGTCGTGTAATGTGCTTGAGCATCCATCATGGTCTTACTTGCATAGTGTATAGGCTGAAAATGTTTGGTCTTACATTGCCTCAAGACTGCTCCTACCACATAATCACTAGCGCCGCACATAATTTTAAATGGTAGATCCGAATCAGGGGCAAATAAAATCGGGGCTTCGTTAACTTTTTCTTAAGTATATTAAACGCTTCAATACATTCTTTTGAGAAAATAAATAGGCTTTCTTTTTCAAGAATATGGGTCATCGGCCGGGCGATTTTTGAAAAATCTTGAATAAATCGACGATAGAACCCGGCGTGACCTAAAAAACTTCGAACGCCTTTGACGGAAGTCGGATGAGGGAGTTTAGCTATAACATCAAATTTAGCTCTGTCGACCTCAATCTCGGACTTTGAAATCTTATGGCCGAGGACAATACCCTCTTTAACCATGAAATGACACTTCTCCCAATTTAGAACTAAGTTAGTGTCTTCGCACCGTTTAAGCAATTTATCTAAATAGGAGAGGCATGAAGAGAAAGAATCCCCGAAGACCGAAAAATCATCCATGAAGACCTCCATTGTTTCCTCGATCATATCGTGGAAAATGGCCATCATGCACCTTTGGAACGTGCCTGGAGCATTACATAAGCCGAAAGGCATACGTCGGTAAGCAAACGTCCCATAAGGGCAAGTGAAGGTGGTCTTCTCTTGGTCTTGCGGGTCAATAGGAATTTGAAAATATCCGGAAAATCCATCTAAAAAGCAATAGTATTCGTTCCCTGCTAAACGTTCTAGCATTTGGTCCATAAAAGGCAACGGGAAATGGTCTTTACGAGTGGCATCATTAAGCTTTCGGTAATCAATACAAACGCGCCATCCCGTAACTAACCTAGTGGGTATTAACTCATTATCTTCGTTTTCAACTACGGTCATGCCACCCTTTTTAGGCACACAATGAACGGGGCTCACCCACGGACTATCAGAGATAGGGTAAATCAATCCGGCATCAAGGAGTTTGATAACTTCCTTTTTGATAACCTCATGAATTTTCAGATTCACCCTTCTTTGATGTTGAACCGCCGGTTTGAAGTCGTCTTCCATTAAGATCTTGTGAGTACAAAAACTAGGGTCGATACCCTTAATGTCGGAAATTTTCCATGCGATGGCCCGTTTGTGTGACTTAAGAACCTTTAAAAGGGCGGCTTTTTCTTCCTCTTTTAATTATTTAGAAATTATAACGGGTAATTTATCGGTCCCTTCTAAAAATGCATATTCTAAATGAGAAGGTAAATCCTTAAACTCGAGTTTCGGTGGTTCTTCGATTGAAGGCTTCGTCATAGTAACATCAACTTGCTTCTGGTCGTCATTCTTCATCGGAGGGAGAGTCGAAGAAGGGTCTTCATTCAACAATTTCTCAAGGTAAAGAATATCTCCCTTCGTGTCGTAGTAATCGTCATCCAAATTAGAAAGTTCTTCCGTGGTACGTAGAAAAGTCTTAATCTCTTCCAAGATAAAATCTCCTCCTTCAAAAGGAGTGAACGAAGGGGAAGAAGAATCGATGATAGGATCCAAAAGAGTGGGATTACCACTTGATGAACAATCCAAAAATCCGAGCACTTCTTGAGCATACTCCTCCCAAGCAACGTCAATGACATTAACTTGATTAACCGTTTCATAATTACGAGAGTATCTCGAAGTTTGCCTAACTTTAAACGTAATAGCTTCATCATCAACTCGAAGAGTTAATTCTTCACCATAAACATCGATTAAAGCTCTTGCCGTCCTTAAGAAAGGTCTCCCGAGGATGAGAGGAACCCGAGGATCGACATCGCAATCAACCACAACAAAGTCGGTCAGAAAATAAAACTTTCCTACTTTCACAAAAACATCTTCGGCGACACCTTTCGGATGAGCGACTGATAGGTCTGTAAGTTCGAGTGTCATGCGGGTCGAAGTGAGTTTCGGGAGCGAAAGCTGCTTCCACACGGAAAGAGGCATTAGATTAATGCTAGCACCAAGATCGGCCAAGGCTAAGCACTAATCTAGCTCCAAAAAATCACACGGGATGAGAAATTTGCTAGGGTCTCCAAGTTTTTCGGGCAACTTCTTAAGGAGAACCGCCGAGCAATTCTCATTTAACGGAGTACTTGCTAATTCGAACAATTTTTCCTTATTACTTAGAAGACTCTTAAACGTAGAAGCAAACTTCGGCATATGAAGAAGAGCATCCGCAAAGCTAATATCGAAGTGTAATATTTGAAAGATTTGAAGAAATTTCAACATTTGATTATTAGCTTTTTCACGGAGCTTTTGGTTGTTAAGCCTCGAAGGATAAGGTGTCGATGGTTTAAGATTAGGCTTCGGAGCAACTTCGGGCTCCGGAATCGGGTCTTGGACAACCGGAGGTTGGATGTGTGCGGTACTTCCTAAACTTGTATTTTGCACCTTGTCCTTAGTCGCCTCGGTTTCACGTTCTACTTCCTTCGGGAGAGGAGAAGAAATAGGTGGAATTATAGGTCCATCATAAGCAACACCAATTCGGGTGGTAATAGCTTTCACATCTCCTCTCGGGTTAGCAACGGTATTACTAGGAAGTGATCCCGAACCCGAGGAATTTTGATTTTGCATATTAGTTAATATGTTCATTATTTGATTGTTTTGATTTTCTATCTTATTGGTTCTTGCATCAATCGTAGATTTGAACTCATTTCGTAATTCCGTCTTCATGTTAGTCATGTGAGTTTGCATTGCTCTCAAAGTAGCTTCATTACTCTTTATGTAGTTCGTTAACTCATTCGAAGGTCCAACTTGAGCTTGATATTTTCGGGGCTTGATAATTGTTGTTTCCTTGATTGATGTTTTGCCCTCTTCCTTGATTATTCGAAGCTTGATAATCAGAGGCTTGAAAATTCAGGGATCGAAAATTCGGGGCTTAAAAATTCGGGGCTTGAAAATTCCCTTGATTTGGATTTTGATTGTATCGGTTTTGATTATTTTGCACATTCGGTTGATTGAAACTGGGTGGTCCGAGGTAATTATTCGAGCGATAGCTAAGCAAATTACGGTCACCTTGTGGTTGGTAGGAATTACCCCCCAAATTGTGGTTACCCGTAGTAGCATAAGCGGCCTCTTAAGTGTAGCCATCAGCGGCTGGGCACTCGGTAAAGGAATGGGGACCACCACAAGTCTCGCATTTCGTATCAACAGATTTGATCGTTTGTATTTGTCTCATCTCTACAAAATTCTTATTCATCATTTCCAATTGTCGAACAACTTCCGGACTCTCGGTAGTAGTAGTAGAAGAGATATTTCTAGACGTCTCGTCTCGAGTTGCTGAAGTGTCCCAATGGTTGTGGTGAGCGGTCATGTTCTCGATCAATTCGTAACATTCTTCCGGTGTCTTTTGCATAAAAGTTCCTCCCGCTGCAGCATTGATGGTGTCCCGATGACTTAATGTCAAACCATTATAAAACGTATCAATTTGTGTAACTAAAAGCATGTTATGGTTAGGACACCGATCAATGGACAATTTATAACGCTCGCATGCCTCGAATAATGATTCGTGCGGTTTTTGTTCAAATTTCGTTATCTCGTTCCTTTATTTAGTCACCATTGAAGGAGGAAAATATTTCGAGAGAAATTTCCTCATCATATCTTCGAAAGAGTGGATGGAATTCCTTGGAAGGCTATCATACCATGCGATAGCATGATGCGTCAAGGAATATGGGAAAAGAGATAAACGAAGGGCGTCATCGGAGACCCCATTTTGCTTCATATGTTGAGTAATTTCCAAAAATTTATCAATATGTCTATTGGCATCGTCGCCCGGTAATCCGTGAAATTGACAAGTATTTTGAACTTGTTGTATCATGTGATGACGAAGTCCAAAATCCGTTGCTTGAATTAGAATTGGGGTAATTGGTCCGCCCCGTCCATCTATAGACAGTTGGCACAACTCATCCATCGATCGGGGAGCTGGCCCATTAGGTCTCACCACCGGAGGTGGACCATTATTTGGTGGAGGAGTGGGCCTCGTAGGAGGAGGTCCCATATTATTATGAGGAATGCTCATAACTTCTTCGAAGTCGAAAAGAGATGATGGTTCACCTAAATTCCTTTGTCGAATAAGACTCTCGGGGTCTAAGCGGAGAAAATAGATTAGAAGACATAGAGCGAGTGCTCATGCACTAAAAACAAAATAAAATAAAATAGAACAAAAAATATTTTTGTAACCGATAATCGAACAAGTGTACGGTAGCTCTCTAGAAAAAACGCACAAAGAAGTGGAGGAGCGGGTAAGCGTGAAGCGTTTTAAAAACCTTCTCCTTTCGGGTCAAAGTTCGTTGGATCGACCCTCCTTAAACCTCTCTTATAGTTTGTAAATCTAAAGGGTAGCCGTTTTCACAAGTGACATAACGGTAATTTTTTAGTTTTTCAATTTTTTTTTTGTATTTTATAAAATAAATGGAAAACAAAATATTTTTGTATATTTATGGTTTTATAAAAGAAAATAGAAAATTATAAACAATAACTTCACGAGGAAGGATCTTCAAGGCACTAACTTTAAATACTTCGTGAAAATCGTACACCTCTTCCCCGGCAACGGCGCCAAAAATTAGTTCGATCCAAATAGTCAATATATAATAAAATATATATAACTAAATATCTCAAATTAATTATAGTATAGAGAGTATCCCGTTTGATAAGAAAATTGCTTGAGGATAAACAATATTTTATCTCCTGGATGTCGTATCCCGACAAGAGGTGAATTTGAAAACCGCGAAGGTATTTTGTTTGATGCTCGAATATCAAATACTATCAATTTTGGATTCTAACCTAAAAACGCAAAGGGAAAGCAAATAAAAGGCACGCTAAGCTAGAATTAAAGGCACAAATAAATTTAAACGACACTTAAACACGTAACGGGAACTTAACGACTAACGGGCAAGCAAAAGTAAAGCATAATAAACTCTAAAAACTTAAAATGCAAATGCAAATTTATAAACCCTAAATGTATTAAAATAATTTTCGAAAAAGAAATTATATTTTTTTAATTTTAATTTTATTTTTTATTAATTAAAAACAATTTTAATCTAAATTAATTATTAAAAATAGCAAACTAATTATTAAAATTCTTGAAAAATTAAGAAAATTACTTTAAACTATGTAGAATCTAAGAAAATTAAAAATTGGAAAAAATGCTGAACAAATAAGCAAAAAATAAGCTAAAAAGCACGAATAAGCAAAACTGGGTAAATGACCGTAACTAAAATATGAAACAAACTATGAATGAAAAAGTCCCAAGGGCATGACGGTAAGGAGTGTGTGTTGTGAAGGAGAGGTCGCAGGTTCGAGTCCTGGACCTATCCTTTTTGCTAATTTTTTTTTGATTTTTCTTTTTAAACAGCTAATCTATAAGTCAAAATAAGCAACTTTTATAAAATAAATTTTTCCAAAACTTACTAATAAGCTAGATTAAGCAAGCTTAAAACTGACAGAATGCTTAATTCATTTTTTGCTTAAAGCTAAAATTGTGTGGGATTTTTAAGACTCAAATAGCAAATGAAAAGCAAATAAGCTGATCTCTAATAACTACTTAGACCTAATAAGCAAATGTGACAAGGTTTTTGTTGGGAATTCACTTTTACGTGACGACATTACAGAATTACCATAGTTTATCATAGTCACATACGCGAGGACTAGAATAGGCAACTATGTATAGTTTAGAGGCGTATGGGCTATAAATACCCCTCTATGACTTCCATAGAAGGGTTGAGTCATTTGGCATTGTCGAGTCTTTTGTAACATTCATTCATTTTCCATCTAATAACACAAGTTCGTCTTCCATCTCTCTACTCTCTCTCACTAAAATGGCTTTCATGTGGTTTGACTCACCAAGACCACCGGATCATAGTTTACGTAGATCTTCAATTGGTATCAAGAGCCATGGCAACATACTCTTGGGTCGGATTTATCTTTATGTCCGTTTGGTCTTGTCACTTTGTCATGTCGTTGTGATGTTTTGTCCTAACAGTCAATTTTTTATTTCATTTTAGTATCTTATTTTTTCGTTTACAAGGAGTGCGAATTTTTTTTGGGTTGCGAGACACTGTTTATAACAGTTTTTTTATTTTTTATAAGTTATGTTTGGTCCCTTCTTGTTTTCCAAAAATTCATATACACAGTTTTATTTTTTGGTCTCAGCTTATTTAAGCTTATATCACAAGCTTATTTTTGAGCTAATCGGTTTCTTTTTGGTTCCATATAGTTTGAAAAAAAAAACACAACAACTCAGATACATGTGTTTGGGTATAGTTCGACCGAACGAGTTGTTTTGAGGAGGACCGAACGAGTGTAAAATTTTGTGGACCGAACGAGTGGAGACTATGAGAATCCGAAACGAACGTTGCCACAACTTAAGGAACGTACGAGTTAATAAACAATAAGGAATCTAACAAGGAGAATTTTTGAAGGACTACTTCCCGTACGAGTTCTTTTCTACAAGTGACGATACGACTGTGATTTTTATCAAGGATAGAACGAGTTACGTTGTGAAAGAACCGAACGAGCACAATACTTTGGAATCGAACAAGTAACATTCCAAAGACAACCGAACGAGACCATCGAACTAGTTTCAAACTTAGTGGACCGAACGAGTTATAACAATGAGAACCGAACGTGTTTCACACTTTGTGGATCGAACGAGTCTTAGACAACATGAACCGAACGAGTCTCACACTATGTGGACCGAACAAGACACAACTCAGCATGAACCGATCTAAACCAAACCGAGTCAACTCGGTAATTACCGAGTTGACTCGGGTCAACTCACTGAGTTGAGACAGAAATGAAGAAGAAGAGGACTCAACAAGACTCGAACAATAACAACAAACCATAAACAACATCAATATCAACAGCCTACACTCTCCTCACAATTACAATTTCAACAAATCCGACTCGATCTACCTACCTCATCGTCACATTATTCCACATCTCATCCCATCTCCAATCTACAACTAGACTCGATTAAATTAATACAAAACAATTATCTCAGATTCGTGTTTTGGCCTAATAAACCAAAATCTTATCAAAGATTTAACACGATTCCATCACCGATTCACCTTTAAAATTCGAACATAAAGAAATATTTATAACACTTGGGTTATAATATTTTCTTTGATTCATTTCGAGACTCAAAACAAGAACAAAAACATAACACACCTACCCGAGACCACATTCAAATGATCTTGAAGCTCGTTCTTCTTGTCGTGGCTGGCTTCAAAATTAGTGATTAATAAGGGTGTTTGTTATTCGTGTATCTTGGTTGGTTGGTTCTCGGTACAAGAACTAATGGGGTTTTTGTAATTTGTTCTTCAAGGTTAGTAAGATTTCTTGTTGTTCGTGTTTCACAGATTAAACTGAACACAAAGATGCAATTATATCTTTGGTGTTGGGTGGGTGAACTTTTGAGATAGAGAGAGAAGTTAGATGGTGGCGTGTGATTGTGATTAGGGTTAGGTCTGATTTTGGATCACAGTTAGGCCTATACACCGAATCAACATATTAATCCACTCTTGGGCCGGATATGGTTATAACAAAAGTTAGGCTTTTGTTGTTGAGGTTGGGCTGGAATTATCATTAGACGAAATGTGGGATGTGTTATAACATTTCTGTATTTTCAGGTCATTTACAACGTCATATATTTTACTAATAATTTTTTTTCGTATGCATTTACTTTTAATTATAATAATTAAGTTAAATCGCGTAAGCTA
>BQNB010111758.1:3080-22284 GCA_026074375.1 Tanacetum coccineum | reverse complement strand
CCCAAACCCTATTCCACCAAGTTAACGGCCATTACCCTTATTTCCATTAATCCTCAATTTCGTTAAGTCCTTAGGGACCGTGACTGAGATTACATATATAACAATAAAGGGTGCAAACTGTCAAGTCCCCAAAGTGTATACCACCAAGGACGATTATTGCAATACGTGTATACATAATGGAGGACCATAGTTGCCAATTGCCCAAACCTTCATCCCTGTATCCCCTTTTGATAAACCCAGTTTCCCGCCATGACCAAAACCCAAAACCTGTTACCTTTTCCTTCTCCCCATAACACTCAACCTCACACCAATACACCATGGATCAAACCTTCACCCCCTCTCCACTAAACCCCTTTATGCCATGTTGGCAATCCATACCTACGACTCGGGCTCCAAGACAAGATTAAGGGTCAGGATTATTTCTGTCTTGCTCTCACACAACAAGCACAAAGGTTTGAAGACTCAGCTATAAAAGAAAGAAGAAAATGAGTAGTTAGTAGTTAGTTAATTTTTCTTCAGTTTACTTTGTAATTTTTCTTTTTAAGCCTTCGTGTAATGTTCATTGATTTCAATTAAGCTTTTAAACTTTAAATTCAGTTGTACTACCTGTTTTTAATCTTGTACTTCTCTTTTAAAAGTAATCAAGTAAGTTGAGTTGAGTTTGTGTTCAAACTTTCATGTAATAAGCTGAATTTGGTCAATAAGCTTGTAATAAGCTCTTTGTAGCTTATTCTGCTTCCTTAAGCTCTCAAGTTGACCAAATGATATAAAAATCTTTTAAGTACTGTTTTAGTCTATTAGAGTTCAATTGTGTTCATTTAAATTCAAGTTTGGAAGCTTATGGAGTAATAAGCTGAAATCAGCTTATTGAGCTTAAAATTCTTGGTTTAGAGGCTTTGGAAGCCATTAGGAACATTTAAGCTTCAACCCTTGGATAGCTTAAATGTGAAAATTCTTCAATTCCAGGTTTTATCTAGTATATTTCATTTTAGCATAAAGTTAGCTTACTCAATGAGCTTATTTCTTTGCTCTTATTTGTGCTTAATTATCTTTAGAATTGTTTAGTTAGATTTGTAATGCAAATGTATTGATTAGTCTGAGTTTAGTTCATAGAAATCTTAAGTAGTATATTCTGTCATAGTATTGAGTAGTATGAGCTAGGAGAGAAAGTAGCTTAATCCTATTAATAAGCTAGGACTTTTAAAGCTTAAATAGCTTAATTAGGACAGAATTAGTGTGAGTAGATAAAATGTTTTAGCTGTTTTAGTTTTTAAATCAGTTTTTAAGCTCATTTTAGTTTGGACAGTTAGACTTAAGGGGTGTTTGGCACAAGGCCAAAACGGGTCAAAATGGTTTTGTCCATGGGTTGAGGTCATCATGCTAGTTTAACCTTAAGTTTTGAGCTTATTTTAAGCTGTTTTACAAGTTGTTAAGTTTGAAAAGTGTTTTTTAAGAGTTTTACTAAACTATCTTTTTAACTGTGATTTTTAAGAAAAAAAAAACCAAGTGCTTATATTCATAAGCACTTGAATTTTGAGTTAAGGCTCAAAAAAGTGTGTGGTTTGTGTTCAAAACAAGCTGTAACAAAAACCTTGGTGTCTTTTGACTTGGTAAGTCAAAACCACCCAAGACTTTTCAAGTGACAGTTTTAAAAAGAAGCTAAGCCCTTTTTCATTAAACTCATTCAGCAAGTTTTAATGGATTTTAGAAAGTAAAAATTTGTGCATAAGTCCATGAGCCAGAGTACTTTAGCTGTTTTCAGTTTTCTTTTCAATTTGAGCTTATTTGACAGCTTTTAATAAGCTGTCAAATTAAGTTTAGCTTAAATCTCCCCTGGTGCAAAGGGGAGATTTTAAGCCCCTTTTTCCTAAGCTTATAGTACACTTAAGCCCAAGTTCTTGGCTTATTTCAAGAGCCTATAAGCTCTTGTATAAGCCCTCAAAGTTTCAGACCTTAGTGAGCCTGTTTGTTAGCTTATTTTTAAGGCCAAACTTGGCTCTTGACTGTTTTTACATGACTTAAGTGTAGGATTGCTTATTTCTTTTTTTTGGCTTATTGAGCTTTTCTCATAAGCTCATTATTGATCCTCATAGCTTTTTAGGTTAAATTAGTTAGTTTTTTTTTGCTTACTCCCTTTTTGCTGGCTTATTTAAGTACCTAGCTTAGCTTTTTAGCCCTTTAAGTTTTGTTAGCTTTTCTGTCATCATAAGCTCTTTCCAGCTTATTAAGCCTTAAGCTTTTAGTTATCCTTTTGTTAAAAGTAGAAAGTGCTTTTGTTAAAGTTGTTTAGTATAAGCTCTTTTACAACTTTGTAGTTTTAAGTTTTTGCTTATTCTCAATTTTTAGTAAGCAAAAAATAAGCTAGATCGTAGGGTTTAATTTGAACTTTTTCTATTAGCTATAGGGGTACCGTGTTTTTTAACTGAGTGTAAATTCACAATAGTTTTACCGCCTACCTTTTACTTTCCTCTTTTACATTTTACCCTAGACTTTTAGAAATAAAAAAAGGGGGGAAAGACAAGAGTCCGGGTGGCAAGGACCCGAAACCGAGACCTCGCAGTACGATCCCCCTTTTACACACCCACCCTCACCACTGCGCACTTGAGACTTTCTGTTACGGAGTCACAAGAGGCAATTGAATTTCATATTGCATTTGTTTTTAGCTTATAAGCTTATAAGCTGTGATCAGCTTATTCGGGGCTTATTCATTGAGCTTATTTTTGTTTCTTATTTTTCGTAGGATCTTTATAAAGTAAAGTATTTTTAAATTTTTCAGAATTTTTCGAAGTCATTTAGTATTTTTTATAATTTAATTTCGTTAAAAGTTTAAATAATTCATAAAAAATACAAAAATTATCAAAAAAATATTTTGCTTTTTTAGAAAATTTTCTTTTGTCATATAGTTTGTAGGAAAAATACAAAAATTTTCGTAGGGTCATTTTTACAACTTTTCCTTTTTTAAAGAACGGTCCGGGTGCGGGATTTTGTGTTGACTCGTTTTTGGGTCAAACAAACTCCGTTTTCGGTCTAGTCTTTTTCATTCTTCGTTATTTGTTCCCTAGAGTAGTTTAGAAGTAAAAAATTTCTTCGTAGGGTTAATTTTAAAGATTTTAGGTTTTCCCCCCTTAGTTCGGGATTCGTGCTCCCGTTTTTCAGCTTAATTTCGTAATTTTTAGCTTTTTCTTAAACGTTTTGGTTTATTATTGTTTAATTTAACTTCCTGCACTCTCAAATCATTTCTCTCCTTCTAACTCAAATCTTCCGACTGTATCGATTTTCCAGTACAGCCTCGTTGGGGATAAACGACCCGGGAACATTCTATACTACTTCTCGGTTTCATTGATCTTGTTGATTTTTAGACTTATATATATTTTATATTTTATAATATATTATATATTTAGTGTAAAATCCACCAATCAGGTACCAATTTCCAGAAGCTAACAACAAGTTTAGCTTATTAAATTTTGAGCTTAAAAATGACTTTTTAAAACTGCTAGATTACTATGACAGAATATGTTAAACCACAAAACACAATTGCATGGATAATACACTACATTCTAATGCTTCAAATGACTCTAAATAGATATAAAAACATGTACTAAAAACTACCTTAAGCTAATGATTAAAATAAGCAATTTTACAAATCAAAATTACCACAGATTTAACTCATTGCTACAAAAACCTTAATTATTGAGATTTATACTGAAAAAGCTTATTAAAACTAATTACTAGACTATAATTTAGCTAAATGAAACAGACCAAGTTACCCTAACCCAATGCATGAACTAAATTGACCCATTTTGGCCTTGTGCCAAACACCCCTTTAATTTCCAAAAAGGCCTTTTGAGGCTGATTTGTGGTGATTTAGGCCAAGGGTCTCAAAAACAGATGATTATACATTAATAATAAGCACTAATAAGCTGAAATTAAGCAAATGCAAGAAAATAAGCTAAAAATCAAGGAAAGAAGACTTACAAAACCCTTTGCTCTAAACAAGGGCAAATAAGCTTTTAAAAGCTTTGTCTACAAGCTCCAGCTTATCAAAGATAAGCTGGTAGTGTCCATAAGCCCATCCATTTCTGGCTTATCATCCAAAAAAGTAAGCTGTGGTATTTTTGGGTGAATTTTTTTGATTTCTTCTTAACTACTTAACTTTTTTAAGTTACTTAGTGAAAACAGCTTATCATTAAGCTATCTTGAAAGCTTTTTAAACACAATTAAGCATTAGTTAGCAATTTAGAACTTGGAATTTGAAAATTGGAATTTAACTTAAAACCTCAACACTTTATTAAACTTGGAAATTAGTACAAAGCTGAAAGGAAAAGTACAATAAGCTGTAAATGACTTAATTAAAATGACAATTAAACTATTTTTAGCTAGAATATCTACAATAAGCTACAATGGGTCCTATTTATAGCCGAATGTCTTCATAAGCTTGGTCTTCAGCTGTGTTTCTTTTGTGAGAGAAAACACAAGTGTGTTTGTTGTGTGAGTGAATCAAAAACTCAATCTTGGCCCTTGAATTGCTTGTGCTTCTTTTTAAGTCATCTTAGCCGTCAAAAAGGTGTCTTGAACAATGGGGGATTGCCAAGTTGGCAATTATATGGCTGAGGGTGATAGTGGAGTAGAGGGGGAGGGTTTAACCATGGGTAATTTGGGGTGCAGGGTAAAAGAATGAAGAAGAAACCCGTGACATGTGTATGGGTTATTTTGGCGGGAAATGTTGTTTGTAAGAGTCTCAGGGGTGAAGGTTTGGGTTATTGGCAAATTTGGTCCCTCAACCATTATATCCTCATTGCAAAATTCGTCCTTGTGAATGATACAAGTTTGGGGGCTTGGCAGAAATGCCCCCTCAACTCCTATAAGTCAATTGCAAATCTAGTCCTTGTGGAATACAACTCTAGGGGTTTGGCAGTTTTGGCCCCTAGAGTTATATTTTCAGTAAATTGCAAATTCAGCCCCTTTCTTTTTAATTCTTGTAATACAACTTTGAGGTTTGGCAATTTTAGTCCCTCAAGTTGTATTTTCTTCACTTGGTTGACTTTGACTTTGTCGGGGTTGACTTTCCTGTTGACTTTTTGACTTGGTTGACTTTTGGCTTCGATTTGACTTCGTCTTTTCACACTTTTCCATTCCGTGCTCGGTTTTGTCCGTTTTTAGCTTTGTTTTTGTCCTTTTCTTGAATATCCGTTTCCTGCACAATACAAATGCAAAACATACAAATACGATGTATTTTTGGTACGTTTTTAGTCATTTAAGTCCGTTTTTAATGAAAAATGGTATGTGTAATTAAGCACATACCAACAAACAAGTAAGAATTCCTCTTAAATATCATATTTTTAAGCTATGCCTTAACTATAGTATCTTATGTGTAGATACAAGATGGTTTTTGTTCCTTTTACTACGATAGACAATCACTGGAAGTGTGTTACAGTCGCTGCAGGTTTGCTAAAGAATGAAACTACACAATCGTACGTATGGTTACTCAAATCATTTATAAAAGCTTTTGGGAAAGCACCTAGTATAGTTATCACTGAATAAGATGGATCAATGGGGATTGCTATTCAATCTGAATTTGTTGGTTCGAAGCATAGAGTATGTATGAGGCATATCACTCAAAAGCTTCCTGCAATGGTATTTATCTGTTTTAACTAGACTCGTTTGATTCATCATATATGATACTTTATTTTACAATTGAGTTTCATAAGTGGTTAACAAAGATGTTTGGTATATGCTCATCTTGGATTCCTGCCTATTTTATCGACTCCTTGTTGTTTGGATTGATGAGGACCACATCTAGGTCAAAGAGTGAGAACTCTTTTCCTTTCATTTTACAAATCCTGGTTCAACTCTTATGAATTTTATGTGTTAATACAAATAAGCAGTAAAACGTTTATTTATATTTTATGATCTATCCGTGTTTTGTTGATGACAATCATAAAATCATCGGATGTAGAAAAAAAAGTTTATATGTTTTAAACCAATAGTTTTCTAACTCAATATTTATAATACATCATACTTATCACACATCATCATCCTTAACCATATTATCTGGAAATAAAAACAAATACCTATACATTTGATTTTAATATGTCATCTACATACTTCAAACAATAAAATTATCTTGGAAATTTTTTATACACTTTTATTAAAACAAAACATTTTTACATTTCTAAATACAACTTATATTACTTATATAATTATAATTGTATAAGTAATAGAAAGAAAACAAAAGTAAATTGTTATTTACCTTATGCATTACATCATTCAAATCTTAAAAAAATCCCAAAAGATTATAAAAGAATTTTTAAGCAAAAATTCGGATTTACCTGTCAAACACCCGGTACCTTTGGATTACACTGACCGGTACCCTTCTAGGAAGGTACCACCAAAATTGGTGAATAGTAAAAAGCCGGTAACTTTAATATGCACTGACCGGCACCTTTCTTGTAGGGTACCGCGGGAGCCGGACAACAGTAGCAGAATTTTACCTATAAACAACAAGTCATTTCTCTTGTTTTAGCATCCTTTTAACATACATTCTCTCTCTCATACCCTAATCCTTAATCTCAGATCAAGATGCATCTCATGTATTAGTTTTGGTGATTTTCTTAATAGGAGAAAATGTAACCACATTATGCATATGGAATCAAGCCACAAGTTTACTTGTGGCTAAGCCCGCCCGATGGACTGGCATGACTTGTAATTATTGTTTATATTTTGTTGTATTGGTAATTATTGGTAGATGGGCGGGTTAGGTTCATAAACTTCACGAATTTTAATTGAACGTATATAAATAATAAATGACGACAAATTTCTTAAACATAAAAACTAGAAGAAAAAAAGGGATAATGTTCACGTCATGTCCGATGAACGGGTGAGCATCATGAATTTAATTGATACAGATAGACGCTCATGTAAACATTTATAAAGAAAGCCAACATTTGATAACTAAATTAATGAAACTCAAATGTGAATTGATATATGAGAATTTGTAGAAAATACAAAATAAAATAAAAATTATACATATTTTCTAAGTACTTAGTACTTAATGAGATATCATCTCGCAAATAGTCTATGGACGTACGTACCAACCATTTCTCCAATAAACATTATTGGGCAAAGTCTGCGGATAAAAAAACAGCACTTATGTGTTCGAATGTACTATAATTATAGAAGATCTTGACCATAAGATAACTCAACTTCAAGCACCAATATTTTTGATCGTGGTTATATAAAATGATTGGAGACCAGAAGGGTTTGATCACTGAGATCCTCAATAGAAGGCACGAGATCATGTATAGAAATCCATGCTGCTTCAGATTGACGCACCTCATGTTTGCGTCCCAAAACAGAAAGAAATAAATGATTCCTTTGATATGAGAAAGAAAGAGTTTCGAAGAAATTACATTTGATACTCAAAGGCTTCTTAGTACTTAAAACTCAACCACATGACACAGTCGCCTATCATGATTTTATGTTTTTCTAGTGAAACTTATTGCTATACTGAATTTAATGTACAGTCGCCTATCAATATACGATATATAGATATCTAGATATATATGTACACACACACACACACACATATATATATATATGTATGTATGTATATATATGTATGTATGTATATATATATATATATATATATATATATATATATATATATATATATATATATCTATATATACTAAAACAGTATTGTATATATATATATATACATAAGTATATAAAATATATAAACATATGTATATATAAAGATAATATCAATATATTATATATATAAATATATATATATATATATACTCAACACATAAATGTACATATATATAAACACACCACATATAAATACATACTATAAATATATAAACATATAAATCCACACATACATATATGATAAATATAACATACATTATATATATCAAAACATATATAATGCTATATATAATATATATATTAATATATATTATGATATATATATAATATAATATACATATAAATTATAACAAATATATATATATACATATAATAAATATACAAATATATAATATATATATATATATAATATATATATATAGACATATAAATATATATATAATAATACTATATAATATATATATATATATATAATATATATATATAAAAAATATAAACATAAATATACAAATACATATATATGTAGACACACACACACACACATATATATATATAAATATAAATATATATATATATAAATATATATATATATATATATATATATATATATATATATAAATAATATATATACATAACATATCATACAAATATATACATACATATATATAGAATGAAATACATAATATACAACATATTATATATATATATATATATATATTATATATATATAATACATATATTTATAACATATATGGGGTTAACTATGAGCGCATAAATATGAATTAGTGACTGAACGCCACCTTAATGATGACATGGCACTTGACGCCACCTCAATGATGACATGACACTTAAAATTTAATAATTTTTTGGATTTTTTCAAAAATATTGGTGTTAGCAAGGTTTGAACTCATGACTTATGGTTTAGATGAAACTAAATTTACCAACTCAGCCAAGCCATCAATTATATTTTACTATCCAAATCAATAATAATATCCTTAATTGTAAACTTTTACAAACGCACCATATACTCTTCCTAATCTTTATCCAACAAATATCACTAATATACTCCAATATTCATATCCAGCTTCCAGTCAAAATCCTATAAACTCACAGGCTCACTTCGAGCCCTAATCCTAATTTGACTTTTAGTGTTATTAGTGAATATAGCTATTGAAGATATATTCCTGATTCTAAGATATACTCTAATTTTATAGCATATATACAAACCCACTCGCTCACTTCAAACCTTAATTTTCATCTATAAATACATACGATCCTTACTTCCCAAACTCATCTTCTGCAATACATTCTCAAATCTAAATTATATCTTAATTCAACAATCACCATTGGCTACATTAATAGTTTTTTTGGTTGAAATGTTATTTTCTGTGTCTTCTAGCATATAACTTTTGAGGTATAGATGATAATTTTTAATTCTGATAACATGGTAGTATTGTTTAGAGATATAACTAAGCCTTCCTGAACAAGGGTACAAGGCTATATACTTTTGAATTGATTGGAATTGGTTCTTGGTTTAAAGGTACCTAATAACAATGATCAATCTTGATTCTTTCTTTATAAAATATATAAGTTACCTAGATGTGCTATATAAAGATTGGCTTGCAATCAAAGGCTTTATTGTGATTAAGATTCATGTTATATTTCTTGTATGTCAAGTAGATCTTGATTTTAGGATCTACATATTGCCATTATTAATCCTAAAACTCTGTTATATGGTCAAACTTATTAATGGTTGACTTTAACATTGCACAATCCAAACCCTTCTATTGATGACTGGGTTGGAGTATTCTCGCCTGTAAATTTCAGGTATCTAAAAATTTTAAATCTTCATTTTTCAATCTACTGTTGCTATTTTAATCGATTTATTTGTTAAAAACTGTCATTTACACTGTTATTTATGCCTCAACATGTGTCTCTCAAACCTCAATGGTTGCTCCTCCATTATTGTGCACTACGCCTATCAAGGTTTGATTTCGTTTAGCTGCATATTATTCTTTAATGTGTTTCTTATTTAGAAAAATGCCATGATTAAATTAAATTACTTTAAAAATTTTTGCTTCTTTTTTCAGTTTCAATATGAAAATTATAGCACTCCTAACTACAAAGACATAGGAAAAGCATCCATGAAATTTCCACTAATCAACCAAAGATATGAGATTTCTTTTGCATTGTTTTCTGGTGGATTATCAAAGGTTTGCTTATGGTTTTGGTAGTTCTTATTCCCTTTTCATTTTATCTTTTTATATATGTTTGTAACATGTGGTTTAACTTGCATGACGAATTCAAAGCTTGTAGTAGTGTCCAATTCAGTTACTTTCGTTAATCCAAATGCAACAAATTTCCCTCCTTTAGCTCAAGGAAAAACTTGGAATGTAGTAAGTGGTGCATCTTATTTTAGTCCTTTTACTTGCTAACATAAGTAGACAAGAACATATCAGCAGTCACTTAACAAAAGCTATGCAGTATGTATTCGAGTCCTGTTATGATAAATGTATTTCTTGTCGTCTGTCTCAACTTAAAGTTTAAAACAAATATGATTGTTGTCTGTATGCTAGATGACTGTAACATGGACGCGTGGATATGGGATTGAAGAAGAAGAACCTTTTGTTGAATGGGGTCAGAAAGGCGAGGAGAAACAACGATCATTTGCAGCAACGCTAACAATTGATCAAAACAGCGTCTGTGATATGTAGATAATCTACAAAGTACAAAAATAAAAAAAATTATGTTACTTGACCCTCAAAAGTCAAATTTTAAGGGGATCATTTAGTTTTTTTACTTATGCTTGAGCTGATCAGGTCATGCACTCGTGCAGGAGCACCAGCACAACAAACTGTTGGTTGGCGTGATCTATGTAACATCCGAGAATTTTCGGATTTTTGAATAACTATTTCGATCGTTGACTTTTAGTGTCTGGCTTGACTTATAAGAACGACCACCTAAAGCACGTTTTCACAACTCGGACTCTAAAGCAATTTGATGTAAAACGATATTTCAGACAACTTTTTAGTTTTACCCGAGACTTGAAAACAAGCAGAAGAGGGCTGAAACAGCCCCGTAAAGTTTTGAAAACTACACACGACGGGTACCGACACACAAAAATAATTAAATTTATTTTTAATTATCACTATTTATTTAATAAAAATATTAAATAAAATTATTTAATATTTTACTTATTTAAGCGTTGTTGATAACGCGAATATCCGAGTTAAAATTTCTTTTTATTTTTTTACCAAGTCACAAAGTAGATAACAAACGTTTTAAATAAATTTTATAAAACGTTTACGAAAATTAGTCGAGTGAATACTCATTTTATCAGAAAAATGATTTAGAAAACAATGGCGCAAGTTTCGTGCGTTGATTTATTCGTTAAGTCGTCCAAACGAGACCCGAACCACTTTTTATCAAAACTATATAAAGAAAGTTACAAACTGAACCCTCAACTATTAACATATTACATTTTTATATAAAGTTATATATATATATATAAAAATTAATACCTTTTATTCATAGATACAAAATTATAACATACACACATATATCTCACTTTCACTCTCTCTCCCTCCCCTCTCATACTCCACCACCGGCAACCACACCGCCGCCGGAAATCTTTTCCGGCGGGATTTTCCGGCCAACACCAAAAACGAGCTCCATCTCCGGATCTCTCCGATCCCCTACTCCACTCTCCTCCACGCGCCGCACCTTCCCCCATCTCCACCATCACCACGGCTAACAGCCGTGGCTATACACCACCAGCAACATCGTCGTCCACACCACGCATCATCACCTCCTCTCCCGAGCCACACCACAGCCACGACGACCCAAAAAGGGTGCGTGTGGGTCGTCTCAGCCACCCATGAGCAAACAAGGGTGCGTTTTTTTTTGTTGTTTAACAGACCCCCCAAAAAGGGTGCGTCTGGTTTGTAAAACGAGCACCCGAGGGATGCGTTTGGTTTTGTATGACGCACAAGGGTGCGTTTGTGTTGCGTAAAAACAGAAAACAAAAAGAGTCCATTTGATTTATTTTAAGCAAAAGGGTGCGCTTGAATCCGGGTTTAGCAGCAGTGGTAGCGATTGGTTTTAATAGATTTAGGCTGCGTTTGATTTTGCTAAGCACCAAGGGGTGCGAGTGGTTGTTATAGCAGCCGTAGGGGGGTGCACAAGGGTGTTTGTTTCGGGTGGTCAGCCACCGAACAAGGGTGTTTGGTTTGTTTAGTCTGTCGGGACAGCCGAGGGTGTTTGTTTCGATGGGTTAACAGCCGATAGTTGGTTTGTTTGTCACACGGCACCAAGGGTGCGTGTGGTTCCAAGTAATGCCAAGGGGGCGTTCGTTTTGTGGTTTACACAGCATGGGTGCGTTTGGGGTTTGGGTCTCAACTGACCCGGGGTATGGTTGGTTTGCGTCGGGTTGTTATACAACCAAAAAGGGTGCGTTTGGTTTAGTAAGCATAACAGTTAGGGTGCGTTTGGTTATGGGTTTTGAGCGGGTAGTGTGCGTTTGGTTGTTGCAACGACCACAAAGGGTGCGTTTGGGTTATCAGGAAAAGCACATAGGGTGCGTTTGGCTGTGTGGACAGCCTAGGGAGTGTTGGATCTGTGTTAGTACCAATAGGAGTGCGTTTGGTTAGGTAGAGAGCAACGAGGGCGTGTTTGGTTTAGCGAGTCAACGAGGAAACAACGAGGGTTTGTTTAGTTATACTTTGACAAATGAAAATAACGTAAGCTTTTAACAAATATTAAAACCGGATAAATAATAATTGGTGGTTTAACCGGTTAAATAAATATAAGACTTATTAGTTTGGTTTAATTTAAGTATAATGATATATATATATGGTATATCTAAAAACGCGAGCATTGAAATATGGAAACGTTAAAAATTGCAACATATTGATTTTAGGGAAAACGTCGAGTTTTGCGAAACTGGAAAACGATATATAAACGGGAAAGTCACGATGAAATTATATAAACTTTCTATATCTATTAAATGTCCGCTAAAACTTATATTGTTTTATAAACCGATAAAGGAGCTAAAGTTATATTTTATAAAATATTAAAGTATAACTATACAATAACCTGACAACGAACGAAAACAATACTTTTACAATGAGATAATTATTTTAGACACGACCTGTCAATGAAACGAAACATGATTTATAAAATATTAAATTATATATTATAATTGGTATAAACGGTTACCAACTTCGGTTGTTTAAATTATAATAGTAAGACACGTGTCAACTTTTATTCAAAGCCTTTTTGTTAATTAAATTGGAGTCGAACTAATTAGTTTAATTAACAACTCGCATTTATTATATATAAGACCTGCAAAGTATTATATACTTTTCATAAATCTTTGGAACGATCGTTTTTGTGATGTAACTTACGGTAAGAATTATATAAGGGTTATTTTTCATAAGAAGTATATAACGAATATATATTACACGCTTTGCGTATATTTTCAATTTATTTATTTAACCAACCACCAAACTATTACAACTTTAAATCTAAATCTTTTATCAACGTGCCGCGTTGACATAACAATTCATCGGGAAACCCAAACGCATTACCCTAGGCTAGTGAGACTTAGCCGTTAAGATAAGCTGCAACTTCTTGGTCGAGCCGTTTCAGTTTCCGTTTCGTCTTGTACTCAATGTGTACATTCCCGCCAATCGTTCTTCATCATCGATGTGAGTTTATAGCCCCTCTTTCACTTGTTTTACATTTACTTTACAAATCTCGGGGGAGAATACATGCTCAATACAACTTGTTTACATATTCGTTTACAATATCTTTCTCATACTATTCTACACATTTGGTTTACATACTTGATTTTACAATTCATTACAAACACAATTACATGGTTGATTACAAACTTGGTTTCATACCTTGTCACTTACTCATTTGCATACATGTTTACGAAATTGTTTACATACTCATTTCGAATTCAACTACTTGATTTATATCACACTCTTTTCTACTTATGGATTTAAGTACTCAAAGCTATTTACGAATACAATGGTTACTTTTACTTTGGACACAAGTACTTTATGTGAGAATTTCCCTTTTTACGTGGTTTGCCTAAGTTACTCTATTGCCATGAAGTCCCCCTATCATGAACCGTTAATTTCTTGACCGGAGGACCGGTTGAGGGAGCGCGAATGCTGTGAATAGATCTATTGGGAATGAACTCCCCCGTCCGGGTAGATAACAACGCACTACCATGTACACGGACGCATTACATTTGAGGAAACTAGGTGCTAGGCAATGCACCTACCGGGGCACTAACTTATAGCAACGTATACTTAAGGTTTCGGTGTCATGAGCTTAGCGCAACAGTAAATATTATCTATGTGGTACTGTATTTGTTATAGTAGACCCATACATTTTGAAAAATCAACGATCTCACTGTCCATACTACTTATTGAACATTACTAATTTCTGAACACTTTTCATTATATTGCGGCGAAGCAATAAACACTAAACTCTTTTGGTTCTACATTTACTCTTACATTTTCGGCGATTATTATAAGGATTGAAATAATCATACATACTTTATAAATCTTTGGATTTCAACATTTACGTTTATACTTACAAAACTCTATGAACTCACCAACTTTAATGTTGACACTTTTAAGCATGTTTTTCTCAGGTGAATTAGATGCTTGGATTATTTGATGTGCATTGGAGTCTTTACATTCAAGTTTTTCATGGTGATGCAATGATGGGACAACTATTGTTTTGATTTCAGAAAATTAACGAGATTGTTTTACAAACGACACATTTAGAGGTCGTTCTCTTGTATCTTGAGCTGTTGTATTATGAAGTAACGCTCCCTGACATATTTCCGCTGCGACACATTTTTGGGGGTGTTACAAGTTGTACTAGGGTTTAGGAGGGAAAAGATATTCAAATATTATGTATTGTAACCTTGTACACATGCCTTATTTGATTGTACTTTTGTATTGTATGTAAACTTTACATGAAATCAGGGTTTTGTTATGAACGTTAACGTTTGAAATCCGTTTTGATATAACGTATGGATAAAATGATGATTATAACATATTGATTGACATATTATAACGTTTACTAGCTATAAACGTTGATGAAATTGGCATAGGTAGGTTGTGTGAGCTCGTTTACTTAGGTTATGCAAGTTACGTTACATTATGGATGGAATAAAGCAAAAATCTTTCCATAAAAATGGTTGTACTTAATTTAATAAGTAGATATTACATTGATGACAATTGCATCTAATTTAATAGATGGATAATTACATAGATGAAAATTGTGGGTTGTTATACTCCTACCCTTATATAATTTTTTAGCAATATGGGGATGGCTTCTAAGGGTTATACTGGGTTGGACATTCTATTGTTTCCAACAATGCTTGTTTAAGGTCCAGTTGTTTAGGGTGAAGGATCAACAGTCCCAGTTGAGTCCCATCACACATCCACCAGTGCTCTGTCAACCTCACAATCACCAAGTTTATCATCCTCTAAGAGAACTACCAGACACGAATCTGTGGTTCCTCAACCCAAATCTCCTACTCAGACTAATGTAGCAGATGAGGCTGCTTCCACAGGCATGGATGTCAGACATGGATGGGCTGCCACTACTGTCACTAGCTTAGATGCAGGACAGGGTAGTGGTAACATTGATAAGACCCCATCCATGCCCTATGATCCACCTCTCCCAAGAGTTCACACACTTGGAAATGATGAGGGCTGAATGCAACACAATGAATTGATGGATTTGGTTACAAAATTAATAGACAGAGTTGTAGCTTTAGAGATAGAATTGCAGGAGACAAAGAAAGTCTATGGTACTGCTTTTACAAAGCTTATTAAAAAGGTAAAGAAATTGGAGAAAACTGTCAAGACTAGACAAGCTAGAAGGAAGGCCAGAATTATTGTATCTGATGATGAAGAAGATTTGAAGGATCCTTCTAAACAGGGGAGGAAGATAGCTAAAATTGACCAAGATCCTGATATTTCTTTGGTACAACATGATGCAGAGGTTTAGAAGAGGCATGATATGGAGTCTGATTTTGAGTTCACTGCTACTGAAGAAGTTTATACTGCTAAAAAAGGAGTTAGTACTGTTAAGCTAGTTCTAACTGCTGGTGCATTAGTTAGTACTGCTGGTGCTAGTTCAGCCAAAGACAAGGGTAAAGTGTAGATCCCAATTCAATATAGATATTTCTAGCCTGTTAAGGGTTGTAGCCAATATGGATAGTTCCACACAAACTACAAGAGACACAATGACTATGAACACTATAAGTTATGCGGAAACTAACTTATAATGCTAAGAAGAACAATGAATATTAATAACTAAACTTTTGTATTAATCTGCTAAAATGATTACAGATTACTAACTATGAGATTGAGAGATGTGATGAGAGATATCTTCTCTAATGCCGTAGGGTTCCTTTTATACACCAAGGATAAACCCTAACAGACTTACAAAACGTGTGGAAGATAATGCATATCTTTTCCTATAGTATCTCATGCATATCTCTTAAACGGTACTAACTATTAAACGATACTAACTATTTTGTACTGACGGTACAAACTAATACTAACAGTACTAACTATAACTGTGTACTTTCTACTACAACTAGCGGTACTAAATCAGGAAAGCATAATTCCTAACATAAAGCTATAATGGAGGAAGCTGAGACTATTTAGACCAAGACAAAGTTGCAGCTAGAACAAGAAAGACTTGGTTATGAAGAAGCTCTGAGGTTACAGGCTGAAATTGATGAAGAAGAAAGGTAGAGGATTGTTAGAGTACAAGAAGAAGCAAGCTCTTTCAACATTGAAGAATGGCATGACATTCAAGCTAGAGTTGAAGCTGATAAAGAGTTTGCACATAGATTACAATTAGAGGAAAGATAGATATATTTTGAAGCTGAAAAAGCAAGATTGCTTGTAGAGCTTATCAATGAGAGAAAGAGATACTTTGCTGTACAAAGAGCTAAAGAAAGGAGAAACAAGCCACTCACACAAGCTCAACAAAGGACTTACATGTCTTAATATATCAAGAACATGGGAAGTCATACACTGAAACAGTTTAAGAGTTATTCTTTTGATGAAATCAAGAACTGTTTGAGACTACAATGAGGAGAGTACACATATTTGTTCCAATGGAGAGTAAAAGTGAAAGAGAAATTCCTGAGTTGACCGCTGGAAGTTTTAAAAGAGATGCAGAAGAAGAACTTGTTCAAGAAAGTCCAAAGAGACTAAAGACTAAAGAAAGCTTAGTACCAACTAAAGAAACAAAGAATAAAGAAGAAGAAGAACTGTCACAAGAAAGGAAACAACAAATGATGATAATAGTTCCAGAGCAAGGAATGCATGTTGAAGCTTAACAAACCAAGTATCCTATAATTGATTGGGAGATTTATACTGAAGGAGCTAGGAAGTACTAGAAGATCATCAGAGTTGGTAATTATACTGAGGTATATCAATTCTTTAATGATATGCTAAAAGCATTTGACAGAGAAGACTTAGTAAAGCTGTGGAGTCTAGTAAAAGAAAAGTTCACATCAACTGTACCAACAGAAGACAAAGAAAGAGAAATATGGGTTGAGTTGAAGAGATTGTTTGCACCAGATACATGTGATGAATTATGGAAGCTTCAAAAGCATATTCATGATATAACATAGAGACTGTATGATACATGTGGAGTACGACATGTATCTACAAAAGATGGAGTGGATATCTACATGCTGGTTGAAAGGGAGTATCCTTTGTTAAGAGGTGTTCTTACACAGATGTTAGTTGCAAAACTCTTGGTGGAACAAGATAATGAAATGTCCAGAGAACTTCTTAGGAAGATATTTATGCAGGTTGAAAGGCCCAAAAGATGAAGTGTTTGAAAGAATCCTCTCAAAGAACAAGATTTTAATTCAAGAAACTTGATGATTTAGAGGTAAATCACAAGTTTAGAGGAGGATTGTTGGGATTAAAGGTCTTCATACTTAGTACTGCCAAGCCAAGATTTTGTACTTCTTAAGTTACAACTGCCAGTACTAACCAGTTAGTACTGCTAGAGTAAGTTAGTACTGCTAGTACTAAACTTAAGACTTCTGAAGGACTTAAGACTACTGCATGAAGATTAAAGACTGCTAAAGAGATAAAGACGTGTCAAGAGATTTGTATTGACTTATTCAGAGTATATTATATATAGTTAGAAAGATACTTATAAGTTTAACATTATAGAAGATTTGTAGTTATCTTGTAAAGGACTCCTTGGTGTATAAAAGGAGATCCTAGGTTATGGTTAGAGATATATATTCATACATTTTTCATATATAGCTTCAAGGTTGTAAACCCTAGTACTACACAGAGTACTCGTATTATTCATAATAATATTAGAGCTTTTCAGTTATACATTGTTCATTCAGTTCACTATTACATTCATATTCTTCTAAGTATTAAAGAGTAGATTCCGCATACTCTTTAGTATTAACAAAGTTTCTACCATAGTTGTCTTGAATCTATTCAATACAACTAACCCTTTTACAAGGTAAGTAAGATCTTAAGTTGGGATCAATAGAGGTATCTAATGATTTAAACTGTTCATCATCTTGTTTGGAAAATGTTAAAATTCTTAAAGAACCAAATGAACAACTGTTAAAAGACTTAAGGACATCTAAGATAAATGCTATTACTTATAAAACAGGTTTAGAGTTTATAGAAGAAAGACTTCTAGTTTATAAGAAAAATGAGTCTGTTTATGAAGAAGATATCAAGCTCTTAAAACATAATATTTATTTAAAAGAAGTAGCCATTATAGAGCTTAAGAGGAAGTTGGAACTGGCTCAAAAACAAAAAGATGAAATTCAGCTAACAGTAGAAAATTTTAAGAACTCATCTAAAAACTTAAGCATACTACTAGACTATCAAATAGTTGATAAGTGCAAAACAGGTTTAGGGTATAATGCTGTTCCACCTCCCTATACAAGAAACTTTATGCCTCCAAAACCTGATTTGTCATTCTCTGGTTTAGAAGAGTTTGTAAATGAGCCTATAGTTAGTGAGCCAACTGTAGAATACAAGTAATCTTTACTATATGCAAGAACTAGAGAGAGATAGTGGGTTGGATGAGCACTTAGAGAGAGAAAGTAAACTTGTAATATTATGTGTGAAAAATGAACAACCAACCACCTCTCCAAGGCATGAAGAGATGTATAAATACCTATACATGACACGTGGGCTTGGGCTAGCATGGGTGATGTGTGCTAAAACACACATCTTTTATACCTCATAAAACACTATTAATTGGACTAAAAATACTAAAATATGGAAAATTATCTTGCAAATATGTTTGTTTGGTATTTTTATGTCTTGTTGGGAAAATAGATTGTAACAGACTTAATACTGGTAGTATAACAGTTAAGTCTGGTAGTGATAGTTAGTTCTGTTAGTATTGAGTTAATACTAACAGTAGTAAGTTAAGTCTGGCAGTACTAAGTTAGTACTGGTAGAGTAGCAGTACTAGAGTTAGTACTGGTCATAGTTAGTTC